>VWZO01009773.1:1376080-1387271 GCA_013396975.1 Bucco capensis
GGGGGGGGAGTGCAAATAACAGACAATTGATAAGTTCAGAGCATAATAAAACCACAAAGTCAAAATTATCTCAGGCAATTTTACCTATGTAATCCAGCCAAATCCACCCAATGCAAATGGCCTCAAACCATAAATGACTTAGGGCCTGGAAAGAACACCATAAACACGTAAGGAGTTGCAGTAAACTCAATCTATATTGCATGAAACACCAACAAGAGGCTAGGTGTCTCACTGAAAAGCAGTAAGAATGAAAAAGAAGATAAACACTCTGAAGACAAACATGGATGAACCAACTAGAAAGAGCACAAACTAGAGCAGTAAGCAGGGAGAACCTGTCAAACAAAAAGATAGTAACAGATCAAATCAGCCATTGCTGAACTAGGCTGTGAGGCTATGACTTAAATATTTAATAGGTTTTTATTGACATATTTTTTGCCCACGTATTTCCTTGCAAATTTCAAAAGCAAGAACTTAGCTTACCCTCATCAGTAATGCTCACAGGTGCTGCAGTTTGGTTTTGTTTTTTAAACATTTTTTTTTTTTGCTGAAACAAGAAGTCTTTTATAAGAGATAAAATATACTTACAGTGGTTTCCAAATGGTATCACTCTTCAGGTAAATTACTCCAAGCCTTGGACCTAGTGCAGACGTTCATTGGGGCAGGGAACAGAGAGAGGCTGTGTCTGTACCAGAAAGAACCAAAAGGAAAGGTCAGGGGAAAAAAATAATTATTTACTGAGAGCAAGAAAACTTGCTGCAACGTTGGCATTCTCTGCTGTCAGTACAGCTGGCTGCAGCCTGCGAGGGCCAAATTCTTCCCACTTCAATCCCTCCAGCCCTGGCTGCAAAGGACAACAAAATCAGTCCCCTGTTACCCCAGTCTGCCCATGCAACCTATTCTGGTGAAGTGAGGAGAGGGAGGATTAGCCAGCAAAGCGTAATCAGTAGGATTCATTCTGAGAAGTTGCTCACTCTAATGGCATGAGCACGGAGCAGTGATGGAGAGCTGGCACAAACTTGGCACTCAAGTGCATCTCATCAGAACAACAAGGCTAGTCCTGTTCAGCGCAGCAACAAACACTTCCTCAGGACCAAAAGGCAGGAAAAGGGAAGAAAAATCCTCCTTCACTTCTTTGGCTGTCTTTACATCACAGAAATGATGGCTTGTATCAAAGCAGAAAGCCCACTTATCTCCCATCAGCCACCAGGCCTGCTGCAGTGAGACCAGTGAAATAACGTATTGTCAGCCTTTCAGGAAAGATTCAGCTCAGCAGCAGTTTTATGTCTGAAATCTCCTGAGCTAAAGAGGGAGTTGGACTCAATGAACTACTACAGAAAAGGATGCAAAGACAAACCTCAGTTCCAATATTTATTAGAGGGTGATTTCACCACCCAGACCTAAGCTTTTGGGAGTATTTACATTTTGGGGGGACTTGAATCCCTCTCTAGACTAACAGAACTCCTCCTTTGCTACCTTCTTATGATCTTTGGGTGGCTTATTGTGGATGTTGGAAGTATGTCTAAAGGTAACTTCCAGAGACAGAATTAAATCCTGCTCATTTCACTTATTCAAAGAACTCCTGGGACTTCAGCATATTCAGTCCTACCCACAGTGAAGCCAATGGTGCTACTTCCATGAATAAATGATTTTGCCTACTCTGATCAGACAAGAAAAGCAAATATTTGTTTTTATGAAAGAAATCAAGAAGGTGAACAAAAAATGGTAAGAGATGTAATTGTTTTTTCATAGGTAATGTTACTGTGCAAGTTGGAATTCACATCTGTAAATGCAACACAATAAAAAAAACCCCACTGTTTGTGCAGCAGGAACACTGGGAAGAGCACCAGCAGACACAATGAAGGATTTTAGATGACACTGTAATAATGTACTTCACAAAATATACATTCAGCTTTATGTTCAATTTACACATTTAGTAATGATGAGGTTTATTGGTGACTGGGATACATGCTACATACTGATTTCAACAGGCTACATAAAATCTGGCAGCTACATTTCACAGGGGCTTGAGGAAACATTTTCTTTGGTTCCAGTTTTAGTAGGTTCTCCCCTCTTAGAGCCTGCTTTGATTTCCAAATGAAGTAAATTTAAAAACACAGACATAAATCCTCACCTTAGCCTGAACCTCTGTGTTTCACCAGGGTTTGGGAGAGGAACTGCATGCCAGCATCAAGTTAGCTCTAAAGAATTACATAAACCAGTGCCACCCTAGACCACTAGCAGGGGTTGAATTTCAAAGGTGCTGTAACACTCAAGCATTCTGTAGATTTAAGTCCTTGCTAACACTCAGCATGGTTTACTTTCAAGCTCTCCTTCCCTACTTCCATTTATGCCCAACCTGTTCTGTTAACACCGACCTTGCTTCTTATATCCACTTTGCACATATCAATCTGTCATTTATCTGGCTATTGCTCACCTTCTTAAGTCATAAATCCTGTATGCCTTGAAGTGCCCAATACTTCAGTTAGCATGCATTTTTAACTTGTACTAGAAGCAGAAAAATCACAGGATCAGGTCTTTAGTCTTTACTTCAGCAGAACTCCTGCTCACTTCACTCCTAATTTCACACAAGAAAAGCCTAAGAACTGCATGTACTAATCCTGCATATTTTGTCACCTCTCTTGTTGTGTCATTATTGCTCTTCCAATCTCTAGGATCCCAATCCAAGTGGCTTTCTCTTGTAGCACTGCCTAGCACTCAATCTGGCTTCACATCAAGGGTCAGGCAGACAAGTTGTTAGAGATGGGCTGTTCAAAGTCTTCTACAAAATCTGGGCACTAAAATCTCTGTGAAAGGCAACACTTAAAATATCTGCATTTCTCTCCATTATTTTTGCCATGGCCTGGGAAGATATATCTCTTTTCCTCCAGCGTGGCGAGCATAAAGCACTGAGATCATCAGCACTTGAAAGGTACATTTAAAGTACATAAAATCAACACAGCTGATGGTTCTTTAGAAGACATGAGGAGTGCAACAGAGAAAAAAAACCACCAATTTTTCTAAAACTCCTAATCTAGCTTGGAAATAATGAGAGGGAAAGGATTTTTGACTGTGAGAAGATAGTGCAAAAAGAAAGACAAGGAGGATAATAGGAAAATGGGATGTGTGACATTGGGTTCGGTAGCTTCTCTCCTCTCTAACCCAGGAAAGGAAAGCTTTCTGCTCCTTGAGGTACTGGGTGCTTAATTAAGATTTTGGAGGAGAGGTTTTCTGCATGAATGCATTCCAGAAATGCAGACTTTGATTACTTAAATATTTCCACTAATGATAGTAACTTGGGCATTTTATATATGCTCACTTTTATTCCACCTTGCTCCTCTCAAGCTTTATCTGGTAATTTGGAGGGTGTAAGAAATATTAATGGTGTTACTGTTTTTATTAAGGAAGATCTGTTTTATGACAGCAGTGATGTACTACAGATTGTGATTTAAGATGTACTCTTTAGGTCAATGTTATACTAGCTTCAGTGGAGTTGCAGTGGGCATAAGAAGTCAGGAGAAAGTGTGGTACTTTACATAATAATGCTAACAATTAATGGGCTCTTGGACAAAACTCCATATTCTGAGGTACTGATCCTCCTTCTCCTCTCTCCTGAACTTTGGGTCTTGGCCCTTTCATCTCTTGTTAGCTACCTTCCCAGAGCTGTTCATTAATCAGCACCATTGATCTGATGGAGTCTGTCATATCATATTAGTGAGAA
This sequence comes from Bucco capensis, assembly GCA_013396975.1. Classification (NCBI taxonomy): domain Eukaryota; kingdom Metazoa; phylum Chordata; class Aves; order Piciformes; family Bucconidae; genus Bucco; species Bucco capensis. The sequence goes on from VWZO01009773.1 coordinate 1,379,799, forward strand.
CACACTGAAGCAAGTATTGGCCTGACTGCTCTTTACACAATACATCATCACAGTGTTTCCTTTAGAGATAACTTAAATACTATAAACATCAATTTCCTGCTGGTGCTTGGTCCTGAAATTTGCTTTTTCTAGGTTGGTTCCCTGCAGGACATTTCTGTCTCTCTCCCTGGCTATACTTCATTCTGCTCAAAGACACCATCAAACACCTTCAGTATTCCCTGTTTGTTAGGGGCACTCATATGTTTGACCTGTAAGAGACAATCTGCAGAATTCCTCTTCCTCTTTGCTTAAGACTTGGTACCTGGAACTTCTGTTACCTTCTATTAGAGAGTTTTGATCAAGGAGCCTCAATTTTTTAGTTAATTGCTATTTATTTTATCCCTGCAATACTCTTCCCTGATATCTTCAGAAGTTTTTCTGCCTTTTGCGTGATCCCTAGTAATGAAAAAATTAAAAGATGAGCTTCTGCTGAGCTTATTTCTGATTACTTTTATTTGCTGTGCTGGCACAGTGCTGTCTATTAAAAATGGAAAATAAGAACTTGCCAGTGCCACAGGAGTTAGCATGTCTGATTTTAATCCACGCATTGTACAGGTCTCAGGAATAAGGTGGGGTCAGTTTTACTGGATGCTTTCACAGTCACGATATATTTTCAGACTGAGCTGTCTAGGTTAAATGCAATTCTTTTTTGGTCACTTTTCCTCTCTGGGAGTAGCATTTTGACTGAAATTCTTAAAGCAGCAATGAAAAGAAGATGAGGACAGCAGTGTTAGCCATCAGCAAACACAATTCAAGAGTCCATGTGCTGCATGAAGTGGGTTATCCCAGATGTGTTTTACAGTTTCTTCTTCATCCTCTGACCAGGGTAGACTGAGGCATTTATGTTGCATGAACAAGTAAGCCATTGATTACCTATAGGTAGACATCCAGCCACAGTGTCTTAAACAGAGATCAGGATGGACTAGGATATAAAAAACACCTTTCCAACAGAGGCCAGAACTTGTGCCACAGAAAACACAAAAATTGAGTAGCACAGGATATGCTACCAGAAGCCCTAGCATGAATTCTTCACAATAGTCAGGGCTTCATCAAGGAGAGAAAACTGCTTCTGTATTCTACTGGGAACACTCTATGTTCACTGTCAGTAACTGGGCCTGAAAGTCAGAAATTAATTTGTTAATGGATTAGACATTTGCAAAAAGACTGTTTAAAGAGGCTGGACTGCTCTAGCCTGGTAAAGGCCAACTTCCCACAAGGACATCTTTGCAAAAATACTAGAGAAAAAAAACTCTCCCTGAAGTCCCAGGGCTACTTACTGAAATCTGCAATAGCAATGTAGTCTATAGTGAAGTCTACATCACGTTCCCACTTTTTGTCTCACAAATCCTCTATTACTTGTCCTTATCTGTTTCTTTTTTTCCCTTCCTCCTTTCACTGCCTTTTATCTGATGCTATAGAATTTCACCTGCCTTAAGCTGCAATTCTTTACCTGTTTGAATTTGGCACTTGGAACAGGCACTTTCCAGGTCTCACTTTTGTCTGTTGATTCTTCTGACATTTCTTTCTATTTGCAAGTAGTATTCTCAATGCAACACCTAACCATACCTAAGAGCAAAGGTTCAAAAGGATAACACTTCTACTACTGACTTTTCTTTCCAGTCTCGACACCGAATAGCCTCTCCTACCCTGGGCAGTGGCACAAGGTCTCACTCTGAACTTTTGGAGAAGTTCTCTCTCATTTAAGATAGAAAATAGGGCACTGCCTATTTTCAATTAATTTAGATCTCATCATACTTAGAGTGTTAGGTGTATAAACCCCACACTTGCAGAGAAATGGGTTAGATGGTGTCCAAGTGTACATCATTGTCTAGGCTGCACCTCACTGTGGGCACAGCAGGGTAAAGCAATGTTAGGCAGTGTGAAGCATCTGTTGGAGCTTTGCACACCTGGTTTGAAATGGTGAGGATAACTGGTACGTGGAAGAGGCAACTAAGTGTCAGTAGTTGGTAGGTTTAAGCAGAGCAGAACCAGACAACCAAAAGCCCTGATGTAACGTTCAGCTAAACATTCAAATGAATACAAAAATCTGTGATGCCAGAAAGAACCAGGACAGTGTGTCAGACCATGAGTTGTCTTCCTCACAAGTGGTAAAGAGAAGAAACAATATTGTATGGTAAACACAGATAGATAAATATGTATGTCTGTACAGTTATATGCATAATTATCTTATTCTGGCAAAATGCTGCTGAGTATAACAACATAGAGTTCTCTGTATTCCTATATGGAGCCTTTACAATTGCATCTGAATGTTGAACAAAACCACATACTTTTCGAAGCAATTCATTAAAGAGGCTCATGGCTGAGGCAAATACATAAAGTCATAAGTTTATTGATGCTGGTGTCAAATATGGAGTAAATCTGTGCTGAGTGGAACTTCACCTACATAAGCTTTCCAGGGAACAGACCAATTGGTGTGTAGTGCTTGTATACTGCTAATTTTGTTGAGTTTGGAGTGCTACTTTTCTAAAGATACTTAGTATTATTAGAAGCAGTTTGAGAGTATCAATAGCCCCAGGCACTCATGTGCTGATGCTGTAGGTTACAAGCAATCAGCATTGTGGTACAAAACTAAAAAGGTTCACAGGAAGGGAACGAGGTAAGAAGCCATGAAGACTGAAAATGGCCAGCACAAGAAGGTAGCACATGGACAACACAACACTGCTTTATTACCTTAAGCAAGGTTCTCACAAAACCAAATGTATAGTTGTGCTGCAATTACTACCAATGTTTCTGCAACTGAAATGTGAGTTGCCATCACTGCAATCACCAGAGACGAAGAAAATGTGTAGAAATTAAATTGTTACAGTAATCTATCCGCCAAAGCTACTGCTTTGGCTAGATGAGCCAGATTAGCTCATGACAGATGAGCTTCATGAACATTTCATTGCCAAGGAACCCTGTCAAAATATTGGTGATTTCTCCGAATCTGTTCAACATCATGGAGATGTCAAATGAAATCTGAAAGGACATTATTTTTCAGGAAGAACAAAAACAATGAAAGCATACAAAGAGAATGAGATGAGGTTTTTTTCCTCCTTCCCTACATATCGCTTTGGTTTCATTGAACGCTATCCTTGCAAATACTTGGGCATAAATCCTGAAATCCTTAGTCCCATAGATGCTGGTGAATTTAAGAAAGTACTGTATGTCCTTAGAGGACAGATCTCCATGTTTCAGCAACCAGGTCTGCAAACTGATAAGGTATTTTCAACCTATATAATCTCAACACACCACACAATTTTACCAAGATTTACACTGTTGGCACTGGTTCTGCCATATAGAATCTATGAGACTATGATTCATCAATGTCTGGCCACCAAATCTGTAGTTCTTATCATAGAATCATAGAATCATTTGGGTTGGAAGGGACCTCTGGAGATCATCTAGTCCAACCCACCTGCAGTGGGGCAGGGACATCCCCAACAATGCTGAAAGCTGATCTCAATTACAAGTCCGAAGTACACTGTCATGAGTATGGAAAATGATACAAAATAGTAAGTGATAAAAGGCACGAAACCCTGGGGTTTTTTGGCCTGTTGCATGTAGAAACTATTAGATACCGTTTACATGCACTTAAGTGTAATTCCATATAGGACAAAGGAATAACACTAGCTTCAGTGAATTTGATCCATTTGTCAGAGAATCACCCTCCCTCAAGGTAAACTAGGAAATGAAGCTTCTACTCATCTGGTTTTCTCAAGCACCAAGAGCCAGGTTATCAAACAGATAAATTGAACNATGTTTGCATGAGTACTGAGGTGCAAGGCCTGAGACAAGGAATCTTTTCCCTAAGTTTTAAGATTCATAACACCACTGCCAGAATGCTGAGCTGGCATGCTACTGACAGTCAGGAAAAACACTCAAATCATTCTGAATATTTTTTGTTGTTGTTTTGGATGACTGTCTCATGCCTCTGAAGATTTCCCTTGCAAGTCAATCATTAAAAAGTCAATATCCAACACAATGAATAGACTAGGTAAAAAGCACCATGAACATGCTTTCCTATACCATTCTTCCCTTGTGCTAGCTGCCTCTGGCCTCAAACTGTACAAATGAAAGCTTGTTTGATTTATGTCAAAAACTATACATAAAATATCACACAGGATCCACAGAGAAACAGAGTCACTCTGGGCTTTGGTTTCATTATCCATTGAGGAATAACTGACTACAGCCTTGGAGTACACAGAACTGATCAAAGTGTTTGCTTCCTCACAAGTAAAGAGAAACCCACTGTAGATTTCCTGTTTCATGCTTCAGTGCCAAAAGACAATGAAAAAAGTTCTAGATGAGCATGTGAATTATTCTAAAACACTGTTCAGTCAAACCTGATGGTTATGCACATTTGTGAAAGTCATCATTTGAAATGTTAAGTCGCTGACAGCAATGTGTCCTGAGGTGTGATGTATATTTGTGATAATTATTTGCTTTCTAAAGTTATGTATCGTCTGCATCGAGACAGGATTTTTCTGAAGTGTGCCTGAAATGCAGAGATGTCAGTGCTGGCTGTGTTATTCAGATCTATGCTTTAAATACTTTGTGCCAGGAAAGCACAGAGTCAGGATATTACTACAATGCCACTTTTAAGGCACTCTTGAGTTATTTTTCACTTCTCTCCTAAAACTGTATGCAGTGTGGCTGATGGAGAGTGATTACTAACATTAATAGCAGTTGGAGTGATTTCTACCCTGTACAGTACATACAGAATGATGCAGTAAGGAAAACAACATAGCAATAGTTGTTATTCTTACTCCAGCATTAGCAAATGATAAACTCTTGAGATTTATTGGCATTCAGTATTCAGCTCTCTTCTGTGGCTCTTAGAGGCTATTTCTCTGGTCATTTCAAAACTTTCTTGAATGAAACTGAAGGCAGTTGGCTCTGCTGTTGCTTAAGTTCTGCTAACGTAGGAGGGCTGTCTTCTGAGTGCTAAAAAGACCATTTCCAAATCTTCAGCATCTTCTTCCTTGACAGCACAAGTTACTATGCAGAACAGTTTAGATGATGCTGAAATGAAATTTTACAGGAGATCCACAGTCTTCCAAGAGGAGATATGGTAGGGAATGGCAGTGACTTGAGGGGACCCAAGAGCAACTTCACCACCTTTTATTTCTGGAAGGTGACACTGCAAATAAGCACCCCACCTGTGTTCACTTTGGTATAACCCTTTTTCCTATCAGGAAAGAAATTCTGTGAGGAGGAGATTGGATCTTTGACTGTAGACAATCTGGCAGCTACCTTAATCCTGCCATCTCCCAACAGAAATTGGTATAAGAAAATGGGCCAGACGAACCAAATTATGAAAGCGCTTGCAGATATTCTGATCTCTGCCATGACTGGCAAGAAGTACTGCAAGGGATGGATCAGGAACCTTAGCTGTAGGGGAGCTCAGAGCTATTCTAGTTCAATCAGATTTCACAATTTGCTCTAATGAAGAGTGCTGGCAGAAGTTCAAAGCTACTCCAGGTCTCGACTCTCTCTCCACATTACTATAAAAATGACTGTAGAAGTGTTAACTGCAGAGGAGCCAAAAGTTGTTTTGGTTCCAGCCCTTCCCAGCAGGAGTAACTGAGAAAATAGAGTAGGAGTGCTAGTTCTGCTCACAGCTCCCTCAGCCTCCTGCAGAACACCAGAGACGTTGCTGGGAACATGGCAAAGTATGCCCAGCACTGTCCCCCCTAGCAGCTCCTGCAGCCTTAGCCTCTCCCTGCAAACACTGCCGATACGGATGCACTGGCTCAGGGACTCCAGAAGTCTTTGGAATTAGCATCAACCTCTGCTGCTGCTAAGCCAACGGCTGTTTGAGAGGCAGAAGGTATCAGGAGGATGGCTACGTTCAGCCAACATTGATTTCTTCAGCCTTTTGTCTGTGTCTGCTTTCTGTCTCGTTCGGAGGTGGTTACTGTTACTACAAGTAGCATGAATCATGTCTCTGTTAAAAAACAGAGCTTCAATTGTCTTACATAACCCCTGGTAACTGCATGTCTAATAATAGCAACCCAGTTCCAGGTAGCAAATCTGTCTGTGTCCCAGACCCAGACACATGCACAAGAGCACAAACCCCCACCCCCATTCACCCCATCATAGTACTTTTTACACCTCTCTTCTGCAAAGCAGTGAGCTTTTAACATGCAACATGACAGATCTGAGCTGCAGGACCTGGCAACTATTACTTTAAAATGCCATTTTTCACTTACTCCCTTGAGAAGCCAGCCCAGTACATGTAATTTGCTTCACAGCCCAAGCAGCAAAAGGGAGTAAAAATAAAACCCAACAGCACTGTTTGCTTTTGAGAGAACATTGAATGGCAAAAGCCATGGTTGGATCCTGACCTGGAAGCTTGACTTTTTCTAGACATGAATTCTCCTTCTGTCTCTTAGGGAAGGTTCATATGTTGACAAAGTTTGTACTTCATATAGTTCTGACAAATCCTTATTTTTTTCCACTCCTCAGCTTCCCCCTTGAAAAAGTAAAGAACATGCAACTCCCTCATTACTACAAGGCTGATAGATAATGCTGCAAATAATCATGAGATCTTCCAATGAAAATTCTTTATAAATTGAATGTATTATTCATATTGTAACCCATGAATGGTCCACAGAAAGAAAGAGCTTCTGAAGATTACTGTAGCATCACAAAAAAATCTGAGCTTTCACTCAGTAGGAGGTGAAGGAAGAAATTCTTGCTGGTAATGTTGCAGTTGTACTTGTGAGAGACTGAACTGCCTGCCCTCTTGCCAAATGGGACAACATTTTGCTGCAGAGAAACATGCTAGCAAGGTCCATCAACTTTAGTATCCTAATTCTGGTTAATAACAAACACAAACTCTTCAAAGGAAGAGAATCATGGAATCATAGAATATCTCAAGTTGGAAGGGACATAAGGATGATCAAGTCCAACTCTCTGCTCCTTGCATAACTAGCTAAAACTAAGTCATATGACTTAAGAGTGTTGTCCAGATGCTCCTTGACCTCTGACAGGCCTGGTTGCCATGACCACCCTGGAGAGCCTCTTCCCAAACAGAGTGGTTCTAGACTGTTTCACAAGGTTTTCCAAGAAAACCTGTTCCTTCTGACCTCTCTTACAATCAATCAGCATACCTGGGCATCTAAGCTTGGATAATACATTATTATCAACATAAGAGCCAGACTCAAGACTTCAGCCATTCCAAACTTCTATATTCTCTTGGTTTAAGAGATGGATTGGAGCCAGGGATTTGGAAAGTTAGTTTAACTTCTGGATTTGTTCAGCTTTGAGAGTTCAGTTTAGGTTCATCTCTTCACATTGTGGGAATGTAATGAACAGTTAAAAACTTAACTGATGATGTAATAAAATATGTTCTCCTTCAGCTTTTATTTCTTTATCTATTACCTTTGTCAGCTCAGATAATCTTTCTTGGAAGTCTGTTAGAAGTAC
>VWZO01009773.1:1388501-1434918 GCA_013396975.1 Bucco capensis
CCCCACCTGTGTTCACTTTGGTATAACCCTTTTTCCTATCAGGAAAGAAATTCTGTGAGGAGGAGATTGGATCTTTGACTGTAGACAATCTGGCAGCTACCTTAATCCTGCCATCTCCCAACAGAAATTGGTATAAGAAAATGGGCCAGACGAACCAAATTATGAAAGCGCTTGCAGATATTCTGATCTCTGCCATGACTGGCAAGAAGTACTGCAAGGGATGGATCAGGAACCTTAGCTGTAGGGGAGCTCAGAGCTATTCTAGTTCAATCAGATTTCACAATTTGCTCTAATGAAGAGTGCTGGCAGAAGTTCAAAGCTACTCCAGGTCTCGACTCTCTCTCCACATTACTATAAAAATGACTGTAGAAGTGTTAACTGCAGAGGAGCCAAAAGTTGTTTTGGTTCCAGCCCTTCCCAGCAGGAGTAACTGAGAAAATAGAGTAGGAGTGCTAGTTCTGCTCACAGCTCCCTCAGCCTCCTGCAGAACACCAGAGACGTTGCTGGGAACATGGCAAAGTATGCCCAGCACTGTCCCCCCTAGCAGCTCCTGCAGCCTTAGCCTCTCCCTGCAAACACTGCCGATACGGATGCACTGGCTCAGGGACTCCAGAAGTCTTTGGAATTAGCATCAACCTCTGCTGCTGCTAAGCCAACGGCTGTTTGAGAGGCAGAAGGTATCAGGAGGATGGCTACGTTCAGCCAACATTGATTTCTTCAGCCTTTTGTCTGTGTCTGCTTTCTGTCTCGTTCGGAGGTGGTTACTGTTACTACAAGTAGCATGAATCATGTCTCTGTTAAAAAACAGAGCTTCAATTGTCTTACATAACCCCTGGTAACTGCATGTCTAATAATAGCAACCCAGTTCCAGGTAGCAAATCTGTCTGTGTCCCAGACCCAGACACATGCACAAGAGCACAAACCCCCACCCCCATTCACCCCATCATAGTACTTTTTACACCTCTCTTCTGCAAAGCAGTGAGCTTTTAACATGCAACATGACAGATCTGAGCTGCAGGACCTGGCAACTATTACTTTAAAATGCCATTTTTCACTTACTCCCTTGAGAAGCCAGCCCAGTACATGTAATTTGCTTCACAGCCCAAGCAGCAAAAGGGAGTAAAAATAAAACCCAACAGCACTGTTTGCTTTTGAGAGAACATTGAATGGCAAAAGCCATGGTTGGATCCTGACCTGGAAGCTTGACTTTTTCTAGACATGAATTCTCCTTCTGTCTCTTAGGGAAGGTTCATATGTTGACAAAGTTTGTACTTCATATAGTTCTGACAAATCCTTATTTTTTTCCACTCCTCAGCTTCCCCCTTGAAAAAGTAAAGAACATGCAACTCCCTCATTACTACAAGGCTGATAGATAATGCTGCAAATAATCATGAGATCTTCCAATGAAAATTCTTTATAAATTGAATGTATTATTCATATTGTAACCCATGAATGGTCCACAGAAAGAAAGAGCTTCTGAAGATTACTGTAGCATCACAAAAAAATCTGAGCTTTCACTCAGTAGGAGGTGAAGGAAGAAATTCTTGCTGGTAATGTTGCAGTTGTACTTGTGAGAGACTGAACTGCCTGCCCTCTTGCCAAATGGGACAACATTTTGCTGCAGAGAAACATGCTAGCAAGGTCCATCAACTTTAGTATCCTAATTCTGGTTAATAACAAACACAAACTCTTCAAAGGAAGAGAATCATGGAATCATAGAATATCTCAAGTTGGAAGGGACATAAGGATGATCAAGTCCAACTCTCTGCTCCTTGCATAACTAGCTAAAACTAAGTCATATGACTTAAGAGTGTTGTCCAGATGCTCCTTGAACTCTGACAGGCCTGGTTGCCATGACCACCCTGGAGAGCCTCTTCCCAAACAGAGTGGTTCTAGACTGTTTCACAAGGTTTTCCAAGAAAACCTGTTCCTTCTGACCTCTCTTACAATCAATCAGCATACCTGGGCATCTAAGCTTGGATAATACATTATTATCAACATAAGAGCCAGACTCAAGACTTCAGCCATTCCAAACTTCTATATTCTCTTGGTTTAAGAGATGGATTGGAGCCAGGGATTTGGAAAGTTAGTTTAACTTCTGGATTTGTTCAGCTTTGAGAGTTCAGTTTAGGTTCATCTCTTCACATTGTGGGAATGTAATGAACAGTTAAAAACTTAACTGATGATGTAATAAAATATGTTCTCCTTCAGCTTTTATTTCTTTATCTATTACCTTTCTCAGCTCAGATAATCTTTCTTGGAAGTCTGTTAGAAGTACTTGAAAACAACAAAGCTTAAAGGATCAGATGTCAGACTTTGGTTCTATGCCTAATTCTGACCAAGGTGTACTGTATAACTAGGCAGTATCTTTGGAGGAATTGTCACTTGCCTGTTTCTCAGGATCTATGGGCAATAACTGACAATTTGGTATTCTTATTATGGGATTAAATGTATTCCTTATTATGAGCCCCTGGATCCACATATCACCTTACAGTAAAGTCAGAACCATACTAAACCTAAATTGTGTTTGAACTCACAAACTGATTGGTCTGGCCAGCAACTGCTGACCAGCTTTCATGGATTCCATCTCACTAAGTTAGTCTGTAACACTCATATGATCTCAGACAGATTTCTGTGCGTGCAACGAGGTAAAAAACAAATGGGCCTGGTGCTTTCATTTGTTATCAAGTAAAAGCCTGTGGTTTAGCAGCAATAAGTCTACTGTGAAAAGTCCAGAGAGCCAAGCAAGTGAAAAAAACAAATCACAGAAGAAACCTGCTGAGTTGTAAACTGTAGTTTATCAGTATCATGCAGTCATGAGCTGACTGTGTTACTGCCCTAGGGTAAGAAGTTCTTACCTTTTCTGTAGAAAGTCAAATTAATTTGCATTCACTGTCTAGTAATCCCCTTGTCAAGCAGTAAGGAATTCAGATATTGGCCACTCTGTGTTATAACATAATGTTTAGAAAGTTGAAAGAGAGAATGTAATGGAAACCACAGATCATACATCAGTTGCTGAACTTGCACCATTCCTGCTAGAAATCCAGTACTAATATTTTAACTGCTGGTCATAACACTATGTTCCAGACTCCAGCTAAGCATCTGGGAACACAATGCATCTTGTGCATTCAGGTTATTAGGACTGAAACTCCTGTAGGAAACACTTTCACTGGTGGTCCAGTAAAGAGTTAAATAAAAGTTGGACTCAAGTTTATAAAGCCATCTGAACTGGCTTCAAGTAGACATGAAACATCTATGCATCTGGAAAATGGAGCTTGCAACTGACTGTTCTGTACCATCTGCTCTCAAGAACATTTTCTGCTTGGGAGTTGCATAAGCAATGAAAAAAAACAACCACACAAACAACTTCCTGTAGCATGTTTTCGGTCACTTGTAATGATGCATTACAGAGCAAACTAGCTACATATGCACCACTGTGCCTCACTCCAGAGGACAACATGCATTATATAAGAGCAATGCCTGACAGAAAGACACTTATTTTAAGGTATCACGACAGAAAGAGCACCCAAGGGGAAATAATCACTACATGTGAGAGGTGAGGGCAAGTGCCAGGTTGAGTTTTGCTTCCCCCTCGAAAGGCCAAGTGCAGCTCTGAAGAGAGAAAAATAAAAAAGAGGACTTTTCTCCCCTTGGTTTACCAAGTAAAATGATAGAACTTGTTGCATCTCCTTCTGTAAAGGGGAGTTTAACTTGCACAAATGTTGTTATTTAATGTCACTTGAACACATTTTAGATTCAAAATTATTCTTATCCCAACAGCTTTAAAAAATATCATTTGTTTAGACTCTCTTTGTTTGTCTGTTGGGAAGCCATGGCCTGATTTAATCTTGCATTGTGGCATAAATAAAACAATATCCTCAGGAATTAGAATAGTTTAACTGGCATAAAAATATCTACCTCTCCAAAGTGGTCTCAAGCCTTTACAACTATGTATGTATGTATGTATGTGTTGGCCTCTTTGTCTTTCCAGTGACTGCACTAATGGGCTTGGATGGAGACATAAGGGGAAAGCTCAGTACCCATGCCAGTGCAGGGAAGCGCTGAAGGCAAAGGAGGACTGCAGCCTTGACCAAAGCAAGGGAGTGCAGCTAAAGGAAGGTAGCTTGCCTTTACTTTGGTGGATTTTTGATGCTGAAGTTGAGATGAGTTTCCCCACTAATGAACAGACTCAGGCTATCAGTCCACAACTGTTACCACAGGATCACTCAGCCGTATAGATCTGACCTGGTTTGGGCATGGGCACATGATCGCGTTACTATCAAATTAGCAAGAGTTTGTGTCGCTGCGAGAGAACAGACGATATATAATCTAGCCTGAAGTCAGAGTGGCGCAGACAGGTGATATCTGATCTGGCAGAAAGCCTGCCATATAAAGTTAATCCATTTATTCTGAAAACATTCAAACCAGTATGTGAATTTATCCTAGATCAACACTTCATGTTATATGGCTACAGTGGTTTTGATAGGGTATTATGACCCAGATCCACTGTGCCATCAAACCGCAGCTTCACAAACTGTTTGCCCCAGAGATTTTGCATGGAAACAACCAACTCCATCAATCTACAGGGTGAATCTGCTCCAAGGGAGACAAACTCACATCCACATGAGGAGCAATCCGTCCTTGTAAAGACTAGCCATGTAAAAATAAAAGGGTTTACTTCTAAATCAGCATCTATTATTTCCCACATGCCAAAAGGACTTAGACCACCAAATATTCTTCTTACCTTCAAAATACGGTGGCTTTGTTTTTAACACAGGGTTTTCCTGGATAATGGACCATGTAGCCTAGAATCTTCAGGACTAGGTTATTCTCAGGAGACCAGTCCATCTCCAAGAAAATATCTCATCCTTTGGCAACAAAGTCTCAGGTTAATGAAAACTGCTTTAAGATTTCAGCTGAATTAAGCAGGTGCACAGTTCACACAGGTCACCTCTAAATGGGAAGGAACATCAATATGCTTTCTGCTTTCTTACCTACAATTCATTAATAGCAAAACCTGGTTCATATCTTCTTTGCTACAGCATCCTTCCTCTTCCTCCATTTACCACCTAGCCCCCTTCCTGCTTCTAATGCCTTACACCTCCAACCATCAAAGACACCATATGAAATTTGTTCATAACTAAACTGGCAAGTCTCCTCTGGTTTTTGTGGAAGTTATATCCTCATAAACAAGAGCTGAATTTGGCCCTCTATCTTTTCCAAAAGAAGAATAATGATCAAATAATTTTCTCACATCTCTGTTTGCACTTTCACAGTCTGGTTACATTGATTTGTGTCTCATAAGTAGACATTTCCTTTGTTGGTTACAAATCAATGTTATAGACCTAGCCTGCCTGCACATTTTTCCCTTCCCTCTTACTGTGTGAAAAACAAAGTGCAGCTTCAATTCTTCTTGCTTTATAAATGTGAACTTCCTTGATGAAGCATAAGAGAGAAAAGCAGACAAAATTCCATCTCTCCCTCAAAACCCAGGAAAGGTCTGTGCTTAGATTTCTAATTACTGAGATCCTTTCTGGTATGATAAACACCTTTATCATTCCAGTCCTGTCATGGCTTTGTTAACCTAGTTATAATCCTCTCCTTCAGATAGTGCAAGATTTCCCACAGCACCCCACTGTGATATCACAGACAGCTATGACTTCATGGCATGAGTAAGGAAAAAAAGAGGCAAAGGTGTTTAGTCTGCAGCAGGACTGAGCTGCCCCACAAATTTCCTAGAGAGGACAGAAAGGCAAAGGGGTAGCAATTGGTGCCTGAGAAGCAATGAATTTTTGACTGGAGTATGAAAATAAACCAGTGAAGATAGCTGGGTATTCTACTACAAATGGATACGTGTGATAATAGAAAAGGAGTAGTAAGAAACAGAGCCATCAATCAGAATATACCAAGTGAAAGAAGGCACAGGTGTAAATGTAGAACATCTCAGTTTAATTTGCCTTTATTAAAGGAGGGGGAAAAAAAAAAGTAAAAGCAGCTTCCACTCAATCTCATCAATTTTAATACTCTGAAGAAGTTTAATAGTGACAGTTCCACTAATTTGATGGAAACCTCATGGCTGCCAAAATAAAAATAGAAATAGATTAGAGATGGCATCAATAGAAATAATATTAATGATAAGGTTTAAAAGATGTGAGATCAAAAAGGAAAAGAAAAATTTTACTAATGTGAAACAAGGCTTGCTGCACTGCCATCACCACCATCAAAGAGCATCTTCAGAAGTCAAAAGGGAATTTTATTTATTTTAAAGAACAGCACTAGGAATCAGGAAATCTGGGTCCTACTTACACCTCTTCTGGGGAATCTATGCTTGGCCTTGAGAAAGATATTTCAGTGCTCTGCCTCTGCTTCTCTGTAAGGCCAATTGAGATAATTACAGATTGGCTTCAAGGCATTTTACAAAACTTAACTCATGAGCGTTGAGAAAACACTTTGAGGCTTTGTGTAGAAACCATTATATGGAAGGAAAGACAAAAAGGGATTTGAAGATTTGGGTAATACTTGAAAAAGACATTCCACAACTCTTTCCTGGAAATCACAAGTAAAGAGCAAATCATTTCCTTTGCTGGATTTTATTTCCATAGAAAGATTAAAGCTTCTCAGCAAAATGGACAAAGAAGTTGCCACTGCAAAGAGTTGAAGAATATTGAGTAAAGGACAATGGGGAGCCCTGCCTTGCCTGTGCACTTGCTCAGGCTCATTTCTTGCTGGACTGAAATGTTGCAACACCATATGCATGTGCCCATTCCCAGAAAGCGAAGACCATGCTGCTGGCCTGGTGGGAAGAGAAAGATGAGGAGAAGTTATGAGTACTTGGATGGCTGATGGTTGGCTACTTGCACAGCCTCCTGCCAGCAGCACTTCAGGCAAGATGTCACCAACTGCTGCTTTGCTTCTGTTTAAAATGGACATGGCTTTCTAAAAGTATTGTAACTGGTGGATTAGCCTTTGATAGATTAATATGCATAAACTACATCAGGAAGAAAGAAAAAGATAACAATAAAATTAAGATAATTATAAAAACATCCAGAATTGTTCTCATTTGATACAACTTTTCTGAACCATTTCACTTAGATGTAAATGACAAACAAAAGACACCGAACTGCCATGACTCAGACCTGCAGAATCAAATCTGTTCCTCAGTGTTGTTTTGGTAGCAACTCATCATTGTCACAAGCATTGCCTCTAGTAAAAATTAACCACAAAGAAAGAAATCAAGAGACAGAACTGCCCAACATGCATTATCTTACAGGTGAAGAATATAACCTACCCCACACCCCACATCATTGACAGGTTACCTACTCAAAAAGACTTCCACAATCACTTTCATCTATAGGATGGAGAGAGCTCAATATACATTTCAACACAAATATATTTATAGCTGCTTATTTACAGCATATGGTGCCTTTCACTGAATTCTATGTATTTTGCTTACCTTGCACTATCAAAGTTAGCAGATAGTGGAAAGGTATGTATCTTCTTATCTTAATCCTGAACAGGTTTCACTAACAAGGACATAAATTCTGTCTTTTCAATGCCAAGCTGCAATTTGCACAAAGGTCATGACACTGTAGTTAGCACAGAGGTCAGAGGAGCACAGCTACCCAGGGGTTTCCACACTAGAGCTAAGCATCAACTCAAAGCACTCTGGGCATATGGAAATGTATAAGGGGTTTGTTTTTATGTCTGCATCTATTCATGCCAGGAGAAAATATTTAAGGAACAAACAACATGATAAGAGGAGAATAACAGTGATAAAAATATCTAATTGCCAGATGGACAAAAGAGGTTTACCTGGTGGTGAGCACTGTGTAGAGAAACAAAGTCTTGCCTTCTACATTTCATGCATTTTAAGAAGCTGCTCAGATTATTTGTTTGCTTTAACCTGACCTCAGTGCTATTGACAGTAAGTACTGCCACAAAATTTGTACTGGAATACAAACATCCTCAAAAGTTTCAAGGTATCTCAACATGGCATTTCTTGATGGTTCTTTTTATATTGTATGGATAAACCCTGACTGGGGAGAGGTGCCCAGACTGAGCATTCTGCTGCAAGTGCATGTTACTTTAAAACTTAGTCTCAGGAAGACTAATTAGAGGAGAATATGATTCACTTGCCCCAATATTTTCAAAGAAGCCTTGGATGGATTTGGATAGCTAAAGCTGAGTGCCAGTATTTGCTACACATCGGAGCAAGCAGCCTCAAAATCTCAGCCCATAGGATAGGCTCTGAAAGTAGGTGGAGCTGAACTGTTAACTGCACTATCAGAAACACATGCACCAGGAGAGGACTATCCTGTGTTCTAGATCAACTACACTTTAGGAAGAAGAGGGAGTAAAAGAGGTGAAGGAGCCTGAAAAGAAAATGAATAAACTCAGATCAATGGAACAGGCCTGGAGGCTGCTAAAGAGGCTCTTTTAAGAGCCACAGATGATGGCCACAGTCTAGACTGAACTCACACAGAGAGAAAAGTCAAGACAAATCAGCAGCGTTAAAAGCTAAGTAATCACATCACATAACAGCAAGATACAACAATAGTCTCTCTGTCTCTGCTCTGAGGTGAAATCACCTGGAATGTGACATTTGTTTCTGGGCACCTCCTCATCAGAGTGACTGGAGAGAGTTCAGAGAAGAGCCACATAAATGACCACAGTGGTGGAAAGACTGAGCTATTAGGAAAAGAAATGAAGAGCTACATCCACATAGCCCAGTTACATGCCAATGACTGGCAGATGAAGGGAAAGGCAGGAAAATAAGCTGTGTTATCATTAAGGGTGCGAATCCCTCAAGAAAGGAAAAAGACAAAAAAATTAAAAGGGAAAGAAAAGAGTATAGCTAATAATAAAAAGGTATATGGATAAAATCAAGACCAGTAACATAAAGCTGAAATACCAAGGAACAAACACTGTAAGCCTGAAAAGTAGTCTCCTCAGAGAAGGAACTGAAAGTTGACTGTGTATTTAAAACTGCACTAGACAAAACACTAGACATGAGATGCACACACCATCCTTCACTGGCCCTAGGGAGATGGGCTGAGCAGCTCTTGATTGCTTTTCCAGTTTGATGACTCCAAGGTACACTGTGTTTTTCTGGCCTAAAAACCATCCATGAAAATATGGAAACCCATGAAACACACTTTTGGCAGGTTACATCATGACAAACCAGAAGGAGACTAATTTAGCATTCATTGGGTAATCCTGTGAATTAGACAGGTTGTATATGAAGAAAGGAGAGAAACAGCAAGGAGCAAAATCTAGTGGGTTGAGGAAATGTCTCTTTTAGCTTCAGACAGTACAGTGAGGAACAGCCACACAGCAGAGTGGATAATCCATTGCATATAAAAAGAGCAGCATGTATGGATCAGGCAACAGGATGTGACAATGGAGATGGAGAAATGTCTTTAAAGGGTACATGACCTCCTGAACCAGAAGCTGGTTAGCTAGTCTGTGGAAAGTTTAGATGCTTGCATCACAAATTCAGAAGCCTTACTGTGCAAAAAAGGAGCTAGTTTCTCTCGATGAAGCGTGCAAAGAAAGTCAGTGAGACAGGGTAAGCCTTAGAATCATAGAATCATAGAACAGTTACAGCTGGAAGAGACCTTGAAGATCATCGAGTCCAGCCTTTTTCCTAGCTCTATCACCCCACTAAATGATGCTCCCCAACACAACATCCAGCCGTCTCCTAAACACCTCCAGGGATGGTGACTCAAGCACCTCCCTGGGCAGCCTGTTCCAATGGCTGACAACCCTTGCAGCAAAGAAATTCCTCCTAATATCTAACCTAATATCTAACCTTGTACTCTTTCATACTATTGAACTGTGGCTATAAGCCTATATAAGCAAAAAAATATATACTCTTCTTACTTGAGTATTAAAACACTGCAAAAAGTTACACACAGACAAGAAGTATCACAGAGCCATGCAGGGGATGGCAGAGGAGGGAGTGCAGGCATCTGGAGACAATGACATGAAATGCTACTGTCACTTCCCATCCATAACCTCCCCAGCAGCAAGGAGTGCTGACAGGAATACCACCAGCTAAAGCTGAGACATAGAAGTTATTACATAGAGCCAACAGATCCTGACTGATTTCAACCTGTACAGTTTTTTAACTGGAAAGCAAAGGGGTTATGGGTGAAAAGCAAAGCAAAGGTATAGCAAGAGGAATGAACTTTTTTTTTTTACTGATAGTTTTCAGTAAGAGGGACAAACTGTCTTTACAGCAGTTGTGTTTTCAAAGAGAAAAATTAGGTTAGTGGTATATTCATTTGAGTGGCATCTGTTATTCTTTTTATATTTTTAGAACCAAGGCAGGGGGGAAAATATAACCTTCTTTGGACCAGAGACACTAACTGATTTAATGGCCCTGTGGCCTCACTTAGGAGGGGTTACTTCCAATTTCATGCTGCCATGTAGCTCTAATAGTGCAGCACTTTTCTGACACTGTTAGCTCAGCCTGAGGTCTTCTGAGTTCAGCTCTGCTGACTGTGGGATCCTTCTGTGATGTGAGGGAAAAACATCTCAGGAAGTTTCAGGTGACATTATATGAAGTTTCTCTTTGTTCCTGAGTTATTCGTCTAAGAACCTTCCTCATTGGTCAAGTATGACATCCAAGAGACTCCTTCCCTTTGCTCTACCTTCAGGAGCATGACTTCAATTGCAGCATTAAAATACATCTTTGGAGAAGAGGAGCTACTTGTACCAGCAATAGTGCTTCCTGAACAAAACAGTAAACATAACTGCAATACTGATTCCTTTGCAAATCATGGCCTGAGGATGAAGGTCCAATGAAACAGTGATTTCAGAAGCAGTGTCAGATAAGGTGTTCTCATTACTCTCCAGGCTATTGCAAAAAATTACTCCCCAGTCCCTGCACAAATCCATGCTTTAGAGAAAGGTTGCTTGTCTCATAGCCTAACTCTACAAACAGATGTGTTGGCACAAGTGGGGGAGTTGTACAACATGTTGGCAAATCTGAGCAGCCAAAGAGGGAAATCTGTTCAACTGGTTTGGTTGCTGAAGCCCATGTATTGACAAACATGTATTGCCTGTGAACCTTATTATTGTTAACAAATGGGATGTACCTGTCCAGCTGCAGAGCCAAATACAGCTTACTTTAAAAGAACAGAAAGGAATCCCTGCTGAGCCTAACAGAAGAGAAGCCCACCATGTGCCTGCCTGGTGCTGTGGTGTCCTGTGACAAACGTGGCTTGAGGCTGTGTGTTTATTTTCCAGCTGATGCAGATTGATAACTTGACCTCGACACTTATAGGATCCGTGTAACATTTCATTGCTCACTTCAGCTCCTACAAGCTCTGTATCCTAAAACCTCATGTACGTCACTGAAGACCTTCCAAGCAGCTGATGGACAAAACACTTCTGATAGCCATTCTGGCTAGGATAACACTTAAATATGAGGAGGAAATACAATGCTGTTCACTCCCCCAAGAGCAAGCTAATTTTAAAGTTAATACTATAAGTCCTTAAAGATAGGATGTTTTAATTACCTCCAGCCTGCCCTAACTAGCACTGCTAGCCCTATGGGTACTGCTGATATGAATGACAGCTGATAGCTTTGCTAAACACTAGGCATAGCACTGCAGTCACTAGCAACTCAAATTGTCTAAAAATGGTGTAATTTTTATCACTTTGATAACACATATGACAATTTTCTTTAAATATAAAGGGATTGTTAAATTTTGGTAAGATTTCTAAAATAAGCTTACCTAGAAGTTTGATTTGTATATGTAAACTGATGTTTAAAATCACATACAAAGAACAGATTGACTTTGCCTCATACCAGCATTAAAAAAGATCTCTCAGCTCACAGAAACAAGCTTGGCTCTCTATTCCTCAGGTTACACAGCCTCCCATTCAGCACACTCTTCCACTCTCCCTTTTCCCCAAAGCCTGAGAAAATAGATAGGGCTCTCCCCTCCAGTACAACAATCTCTGACTTCCTCTGAGGAAGGGCAACACCAGTATGGTAGCCAACAAGACAAGGCATGCAAGAGAATCAATGTCTGAGCTGATCAGGCTAATTCAGCTGTTAAGAAGGAGACCAAAACCCAGAAAGCCCTTCAAAGGTCAAAAACCATCTCCCAGATTATGCCTGAGAATGACCTGGAAGTTTGTGTCATCCAGAGAGTGCTAACATCTTAAATTCCATGGCAGAAGAACTACTATGCAAGCAAGAACTTGTGCTGTATATAAGCTGAGGCTTTAAAACCATGTCTGTCTGTGTCTGTCCTCCAACCCCCCCAGATAATCATAGTAGGATCCACAACGAAAAAGATCTTGTTACAAGTCCCCACCAAATACTAATGTAAACAACACTATGCTTCTATATTCAGAAAGCATCCACATCTCTGACAAGTCTTCTAAGATTTCTGAGGGCAGAGCAACAAAAGCCAGTCAAATGTAAGTAGGTCCAAATACAGGTATCTTAATATCCAAAGGCTGCATTAGGATTTTTTTCTGGCTCGTTAAGTATTAGGTCCTAGAATACCTAATCTCTAACTTATGTCTGACTCAGCTCCTGCTAAAATAAGAGATGCTGGTAGATCCAAATGGGAGGCTAGGGCATTTCAAGAAACTCTTTAGCCATTATCAGGCCTGGCTGGCTCTGATAAATAAAGACTCTTTTTCAGGCAGAAGCAATGAGCATGGCTCCACTCGATGCAAACTGTGGTCCTACGAGAATGGTCCCTTTAGCAGAGATCTGCACACTGTCCCCTGTGTATCTGACCTTCTGTATACTGTCAGTCTAGGTGCACCTACTGCTGGTGCAACAGATGTTAAAGCAGGAAAACCTGACTCCCAGAGCAGAGGGATTAATGAGGCATTAACATTAAGGCCCCAGTTGTGGCCATTTAAATGCTAACAGCTTTAAGTAAGTTATCCAAAAACACAAGCTTGCCCTGTGAGCCACTAGAACTTAATTATAGAACATGTGGGGCCAAAACTTGCCCCAGGATATGCATGAAGTCATCCTGATGATGTTAATGTAAACCCATGTGCAATATATTAGAAAAGCAACTGGTTCTAAAAAAGGCTATTTCAAAGCAGAACATAACAGGTCAGCTTTTACTGAATAGTCCTTTCACTATTTACAAAAATTAATCATGTCACAGATGCCCAGACATATCAGCTGGGCTCTGATTTACATTCTTTACCAACATTCCCACAAAATCAGTTTAAAAAAAGCTTGGTTTTAAAGCCTAGCATCTTGAATTAATGTTCTGTTAAATCTGGCAGATTTTGCCCATGGTTCTTTACTGACCCTTGTTGTAATTCTCCTTTTGACACTCCTCTGATGTACCTTTCCCTATCCAAAGTGTATTTCATGGTCCAGAGATGTTTTTTTTTGACTGAGTAGAATGTCTTTTCACCTCCTCTTCACCTCCCAGAGCAGTATGTCAGGGCCCATCATGAGGTGTGCCATTAAACCTAATGCATGCACATGGCTCCTCTCACACTGCAGCTAACAGATCTGTTAGACCTCAAATGCACAGGGCAGCAGCAGGTAAACACAGCTTTTGTTTTAGCAGCTCGCTTACAGCTAAGCAAGCATCTGCCCTGACTGTACACAATAAACCTTCTATTTCAGAGAAGCATTAGTTGTCACTGCACTTGGTTGTCCTCTGAAACTTGGAGCAAAACAGCCTTGAGCCTGAGGGTCCACTGTAGTCTTTAGGATGTTAAAACCCCCACATCCTTCACTGCTTAGTACCAAATGCAATTATGTATTATATTAGCTATGTAAAATGAAAGGGAAATATCTTACTACCTCAGGCACAGTCTGACAATCCCTTGTGGTCTCCTNCTTACTACCTAAAGCCTTAAACGATCCACTTGGCACAAGATTTACACACACGAAGCGGAAGAGTAAAAATTCAGTATTGTCACATTCTAATGGTACTTGCTATATGCAATATACTGAGCAAAACTCTGCTGTCACTTTAAAGACTCTCCTATTCCTGTTGACAGGTTAGGGGCTCTAGAGAAATGTCTGATCAGACTCTTATTGTTCAGCTCTAATGAACCTTTCTGCAAAGTGGAAGATGAGTTGGTTCCATTTGCCAGTTCTCTTGTAAGAATTTCACTTGTGAAAGTTATGGGCCTGTTCACTCACATCCAGCCTCTCATTTCCCCTTGTAAAAAGACTTTTATATCACTGTTTCTTCAGGTCATGCATTAGCACTTCTGTTTTATGTCTCTGCGAATGGCACAGATGCAACTTTGAAAGTAAATCTGTGGTGAAATTCAAGATAGGAAGGCATCATATACATGTTCAGAACAGAGTTTCCACAGTAAGAAGACTGCAAAGTAATCATCAACTGATCCAAAAATCTTAGAATGAGCAACTAGAGACATCTTCATTTACATAAGGTTATCTATATCATGTAGGAAACACACACATATATGCATACATGCTTCTGAGAAAAAATATGCAACTTCTCATTGCACATAGACAGTGCCCAGTACATGCATTACTGTTCAAGGAATTGTTTTGGGCTTTGATTTGCAGGGATTCAAGTCATGCAGCTCCTGCTAATGTTACTGTATGCTGCTATGAATACTGAGAAGTATATTTAAGACTGGTTCAGTGTGCTACACTCACAACTCTTATTTTGCTTCAACATAATTTGTGTGTTTAAGAAGGTTTCAAAGATCCTATCCACCTCTTCTGGATCTCATGAAAGGATGCAGTGTAAATTATACCTACCTATTCCACTCTGTTCCTCCCTCTTCCACATAGTTCTTCCTACCCATCCCTTTATCTGCTTTTTTGGTCTCTCTTTCCTCATTTCTAGTCATTCCCTTAGCCTGACACTTGTTTTCTGTTTTCAGATATATATTTTGTAACATCCTTTAATATACATCTTTTTTCCTCCTCACTTCTCCTGGCACCATCAATGTCCCGTGCCACCACAGTACCTGGGCTGTGATTTGTGTGTTTACCCTTACCTTGCATTTATTACAATAAAGTTTCTCCATCTCACACTCTCACCTTTCATTAATTCTGATTTCCTCTTGAGTTCCTAGCACTCCAGAAAAGGCAGGAGGGGGAATGAAGTGCTTGTGGAGGCAGTGCTGGCAGTCACAGATTGATCGACAATGAGCACGGTGCCTGTAAGTGCTGAGATGCTACAGTTTGGAGAGTGAAGTGAGACCTCAGTGCCCAGTACACCCTCCTTGATTGAACAGACATTTTGAGTGTGACTGCCGATCACTGTTAGCCCAGTGACTCCCTACGTTCTCCTCACTTCCTTCTCCCAAGCTGTCAGACTGGCAAGGCTCAGGAGAAATCACAGGTTTCCTAATTGCATTTGTGCCTGCACAGAGAGAAAACTTAAACACAGGCTGGTCAGATCTGTACAGATGATGGAGAATGTTTTGCTCCTTTCTGTGCTAGTGTGGGCTCTTTGATTTGTGCCTGGCAGTTTCCCTGTTCCTGAGGACAGAGAGATAAACTGTGCCTTTCTATGGATGGGGATGAAGACAAAGAGCAAGAAGAGTAAAGGAAATTCATTACATTTATCTGTGCAAACATTTTCTCAAATGATTCCTGCAATTTCATGTACTGAGTCCCCTCCATGGGCACATCTATCCTGGATGGCTGTCTCTTGGATTTATAGAAAAAGCTTGTTCCTTTATCTACACAGTCAGATTGGAGTCCTTTACTGGTGCTGATAAGTCTGTTCCGACTCTTCTGACTGCTCCTTGCTCAGAGGCAAGGCATCATGCACTGCTTCAGTGGCTATTTAAGCAGCAAGTAAGCTTTGGCAGCTAGGTGCACCAGAGAGAATGTGCAGCAGCCAGTCTTGGACTCCAAATCTGACTGAAAAGTGGTTAAGTTTTTATTTGACTGCAGAAGAGATCACTATCTTCTAATAGGTCACTTTCTAGTCAAACCAAACACAGAAGTTGACTATATCAAGGTGGCCCAGTGACTCCTGGGAATCCTAGTGCCTTTAGTGACCTGAGAGAAAGTAGGAGCCATGAACAGTTCTCCACTGAGGTTATGGGTGGCTCCATGGGCAGCCTTGGTTTACTTAGCTCAGTTGCTCACGATCACTGAAATAACAAGTTACTTTCTTCTTTTTTATCGCAAAGTCTCACGGGAAGCTTATTTTGCATACAGTGACTCAGAAAGCTGCCTGCTAAGCTGCACGTACTGTATGTCTGTCTGGAACAAGTCAGAGCAATTTGTCCTCTTGTTTACAGCTGCCTATTTATAACAGTACAAAGATGACCCAAGGATACACCAAGTCTCTCCTCCAAACACCCAGAAAGGGGCTTTTCACACTCATCACAAAGCCACAGATACTATGGCTCCCTCAACTCCCCCTTCCAGTGAAGATGATCTCCAAGGGCAACAGGGAGGAGAGAGGGTTTAGAGCAGGCTTGGATGAAATACATCAGCAAGAACATTTGTTTTGTCATGATCCCAGTCAGAATCCACCTGCCCCACAAATGATATGAGGACCAGAAGATGGAGAACAAGTGTCCTTGAATACCCAAGGATTATGGTATCCATTGTTACTATTTTCCTCAGAAATAATTGTTTGCAAAGAGTAATGTCCTGAGGGATACAGACAGGTGATCTGTGTCTTTCAGGATTTTTGTTTAACTTTTTTTTTAATTCTCAAAACTGCTAGAATAGAATTTATAAAGCTACAACCTTTCTCAGTCAGACAATTTCATCTCTTAATAGTATCTCTTTCAGAAAGCACCATGTCATGTATGTAGAAGTAACAGCCATGTAATGAATCATACATGTGTATCCTAAATTAATTTTTCACAGGAGTAATTTTAAGTGTCCTACATTAGCATCTCCTGCTGGCTCACATTTCCCCCCAAGAATTAGATTAACAGTTCTCCAAACTGTGCACCTTCAAATAACTGCTTCTTCCTAGACAAGGAAACAGCTTTTTCCTCTCTGTTACAGATACAACATTCCTCCTTAGAATAGCAGAAGCCTAAGGTTCAGTCTTTATCCAAAATTTCATCTTTACATTCATGTGCAATTTCTCTTCTGCATTAGAAGAAGGGCAATGCTACTGCTCTGGAAATGAGAGTAGGTTTCTTAATCAGACATGTCATGCTTGTTTTTGACCCTGTTACTAGACCGGAATTGGTGACTACATGAATACATTTCACATATTTCATGTAATATGTCTGCAAAGGCACATGTACACCAAAATGCTAAAAAACTACACATATTCATACATGCATATGTGTAAACAATTATTTGGTTTTACACATATATTTATTTACACATACTCACATTAAACATTATAGACTCGTGAAACATTTCCTAAACTTTGTGCTGTCTCTTTTGTGATATCTGAAGCATTTAGCTGAAGATGAAGGGATAATGTTAATCACCCCTGCACTTACAGAAAAGAGACACACTGTGCCTAAAGCTTACCTAAAATATTTTCTGATAATACACATATATCTCATTAAAGAACACAAAATCTTCTCCCTGCATCCTTTCTGATTTGGGCTGAGCAGCACCACTTGGATATGGAGCTTATAAATGTCCCAAGCTCGTATCAACAAAACTATTTGTATCATATCACAAATACACATCTGCTATTTCTACCACAGCACTCTCCATAAGAGGAGCTGCACTAGATACTGATTCTTCTGCACTGCTCACAAGCTTCTCCTCCACAGTGCAATTTCTGGTATCTTGAGCTTCTTAACTCTTGCAAGGAAAACAATCTTTTCCCCTGCTCCCTAAATAATTTTTATTCTTTCTTTCTTTCCCTTTTAGTATCTTAACAATACCATGGACTTTTTCTTTTCTTTCTCTAAACATGGAATATCTGACCATGAACTGAAGCAGTCCAAAGTTCTTGAATGGCAATTTTGATTCCTGAATCAATGACAAATATAAGGTGTGGATTTTGCAATTCATGATGGCAAGAACTAAAAAAATTCTTTATCTCGGCAAGAAAATCCCTTCCATTTTCAAAGAGGATTCAAAGAACAGGGTTAGAGGTGGCTTTTAAGGTCCCAAGAGATCAACAACACTAAAGTAACACTAGGTACAGAAAAGCCTTATATTTAATTCTCAAATTATTCAAAGATAAGTTTACAGTCAATCCCTATCTCTACAGTTGGTCATGAAGGATTAGCAGAGTTAACTGAACAACTGATTCAGAATGCAAAAAATGATTCCCCCCCCTTTTTTTGGTACTTAAATCTTAATTTTTTCCAGTGGTGATGTTTTTCAGTAGCCTAGATAAATGGTATACATCCCTCTGGCAATATGTGAAGGGTTCGTTTTTCGTTACAATTTGTTATTTGTATCATGTGTCTAGTCATCTAAGTCATATGCTTCCTGTTTTTAACTGAATGACAAACTTTTCAAGCAAGAGGATAGATTCCACATTATGCATAAGTACACATAACCACAAAAGTTTTCACCTGAACATTTCTGTAATGTTCATTAGGAGAAAAATATGGCAGAAGAAAACAGCATCTGGACAAATCTGTGCAGAAGTCATTTTATGGTGTTTGGCCAGTCCTAAGATTAAAGACTCAAAATATAAATAGGTGAAATGAGGAACTCTGACATTTTTGTAAATGGTTTTACTTTACAAAGAATTGCAGGTCATGAATCAAGAGAGTGATACAGAGTGGGACTAAGGCTTTATGACACCCATATGGAAAGATTTATGTTACTAACTCACCACAGACTTTTTTTACTTCCCAGTAAACCGATCCTCCCAAGCTTTAAAGATGTTATGCCATGTGTCACACATTCTCTAGCCACATCACAGCAGTGAGAACAGAAACCTTCCTACTAATTACTCAGTTTAGCCTGTGGCTGTGTTTTGTTGATTCCCAGCAAATCCTGTTTCAGATCCTGGAGCCTCCCTCATCTAGAAGGAGTGGGAAAGAAGTGGAGGTAACAAATCTGACTTGGTCGAGAGCAATACACAGCTCCCTATTCCCAGAGGAAAGATTTCAGTAGTGGTAGGTGACGGTAGTGTCAGGATGGAAGCGCACTTTGGAGTTTAGAAAGTTTAAAGGATTATTCCTTGGCCTTACAAGAAGAAGCCTTTGGGTTCAGTGGTGCTAAAATTCCTCAGCACTTCAGAAACAGGGCTGGCAAAGAGCTGCTCTCCCCCCAGAGCGCAGCAGGGCGCACACGAGCGGCGAACACAGGCCCTGGCGGCTGCCTCCCAGGACCACGGACAGAGCAGCCACAAAGGGTTTCCCCTCTGAGCAACACCAGCAGGTCCCTCACGCGCCTCAACTTGTTTCTTCTCAGCTACTTGGTTCTTCTTAGCATAGAGTGATCAGACTGACTTCTTGCACCCACTAACATGATGATTGACATTCTCCACAGTGACTACTGTGGCTAGGAGGAAAAAGAATGGAGAAAAATAAGATAAACTCCAAGCTGTAGAAAATGGTTTCTTCTGATTATGAGAGGTGCTGATATCAAAGAACACAACTAGAAGTTTGTGAGGACCTCAATATCCATCCAACACTCACTCATGTGATTAATGCATAATCCTTTGAAAATTATACTTAAGACTGAGAGAAGAGCTGGACCTCACCATACATCTTATTATCCATTAATGAGGGAAGAGCAGTTTGTGCAACCAAACCTACACCCCATCATTCTCAAATTAGGTCTCACTCCATAGACCTGCATTCATAGAATCACAGAATAACCACGGTTTGAAAGGACCTCCCAGATCACCGAGTCCAACCAACATTCCTAACATTTGTTCCTTTTCTAGATACTTAAGCAAATCATGCAGCTGTAGCATTGGCACATTTTAAGACCTTAAAATAATTTGTCCCATAAAATCCTTCTAGATTATGGAAGTGGTAGCATTCCTATCTTACAGGGCTAGAAACTAAGGCTTGGAGATGTTAAGTTACTTGCCAAGGTCACAGAAGAATAGTAAGTACAAATCTGAAAATCAGACTTTAGAATTCCAAGTCAGTGATTTAACTATTGGAATAGTCATGCTGTCCACTTCTGGAACTCGGCTACCTGAAACTGCTTTTTCTTCTCTATCCACTTGTTGCAACTGAGATTAGTAGAAGATGCTGTGCTACAAGTTCCATGAACCAGGAAAACTTTACGCAGGATTTTCAAACTTTTGACCCTTCCTTCTCCTTTTGCTTCATTGAGTTGCTTAAAACCCCATGCATCATCCAAGCATGACCAAGCATGAGTCCAGTTTCTCTGTGGGCAGCATAGGCTCTGATTTATTATGGCGATATTTTCTGGAGATGTTAAGGAGAGATGCATGCTACTTCCTTTTGCACTGTGTGTTTCTGAATTCTTTTCTGAATGCTCAGAGCTAGCATTAGATATTTATGGAGTCCTCTGTAAATCTGAACTCCTTGCCTACACCATGGTTCACTTCCACAGATGAGTTAGGAGCATGGCTGTTCCCCAAACCTGTATCTCCTTTCCTCTTTTGTCTGCCAGTATGTTCTACTGCTCTGTTCAGTCTTCAAGAGGTCTCAAGGCAGTGTGAGGTTTTTTCCCCCTCAATTCTACTGCCTTTTGCTCTGTGGTACAGACTGTCACACGCAGGGACATCACTCAAACCCCATCACTGAGTGATCTTGTATGCCGGTAGCAACAGTTGACTGAAAACATCTCAGTCAGGTGGTGTAAAACTAAAGTGCATCTTGCAGTCAAAAACTTCATTAATTCCCTAGCAAAGGCCTTACAAAAAATGATGCTCCCCTGGTGCAAGGATATTGTCTTTCCATATTGCTTTACAACTTCAAGTACAGTCCTAAAGCCAAATTGATAGCAAGTGAGAAGTAGGCTTAAGGCAGCTGAAGGCTCTTTTCCTGATGGAGACAGATAGTGAATGCTAGCTACTTTCACTGCCATGCTCTCTGTGCTTTGGCATTTGGAGACATCCTTAAGCATGGATTTCTTGGTTTCTATTGTTTGTATGTTCTGCCTCAATGCTATTTCAGTGTACATTTTAATGAGTGAATTTATTACATAGCTCACTGCACAAAAATTTCAGTTGCATTATAAAAAACTCCCTAGCACTGATTTTTGGATCAGATGTTTCCTGCATGTATTTTGAATTCACTGTCAGTTATTGAGTAGCTTTTCTCCATTTTTTTCTGCTTTTGGTCCTGTCTGGGAATAATGCTTAGTGTGGATCTGCCCTCAGTACTACTACCTTTTTTTTCCCCTCTCCTGTATCCCAGACTACAGCATAGACCTCTCTTAAACCCAGTGAGACAAGATAAGCCTTTTCTGCTTGGCAGCATTTCAGAGACATTAAGTGTAAGAGAGAAGGTAAGTAATTCACCATGCCTCCCCATTTCTGTAATGGGGGAGGACATCTTGATACATTTACAATACTCCTCTGGGGATATTTCATCAGTTATACCTAACTCTAATGGACAAGAATTGATTTGAACTTTCCACTTAGCACAGAGCTGTAAACAGCTTCACTCCAGGTTGCAGCAATGAACTGATGTTTTGTAAAACTGAGAGAAATTTGGAAAACTTCTGCCTTGGTCTATTAAGTAAGCTAGCAGCTGAACGATCCAGAGGTAAACTAACTTGTCTTTTCAGTTTTAATAACAGAGAAAGCAATTATTTACCTAGATGATACAATTTTTGTTTGTTCTAACATCTCTCCTCCATTTTTGTCAGGGCATTTCAGCTGTTTCATTTACTTCTGGTCAAGATCTGTCAAATTAGGATACAGTTTGAGAAGGTATTTTTATTGCTTTACTTCATGCCAGATACTTATTTTTGTAGTTCTTGAAGCAAAAAGTCCAGAGAACTCTTTGTCATGCTGTAGTCATTAGATAACATTTGTTAATGTCTGAAGTCTATGAAAAAAAAAATAGCATCTGAGGCTCTTGGGGTATTTCCCCCACCATCAAATTTTCTATTGGTTGGTACCTTAGGCTGTTTTATTCCTGGGCATGAAAGCAAATTCCATCATTTTTGAAAATTTGGCATATACAGCATTAAATCTTTGCCAAGTTTTGCAACGTGAAAATACAGAGTTCTTCATAGCTTTGCTAGGGAGTAACTAAGCAGCTCCTGTTATCATATGCTGTATTTCTTAATGCCTGTTGCATTAGAGTTTATCTAGAGAGGTTGCAACTGGGGCAAATGATCACATCAGTAATCCATATTTTAAGATCCCAATTTGCAACATACTGATCATTATGGTGAGCGAGGAAGACATTGTTGTAAGGCACTAACAATTCTTTACAGATAATACCAACAGTCACAGAAAACAGATAAGCAAAGGAGCTGTGCTTGATAGTAATGTTAAGGTTAGAAATCAGGCAAGCATAAGCAGGAATAGCCAAAAGGATGACCTTCCAAAAGGATGACCTTCCCAGTTCAGCCTTCTGCTCCTCTGATTGGCAGATGTCATTCTGCAAGATTGTTTCTGCACTGTTTCCTTGTGTTGAGGAGATAGACAATTGTTTTGTTTAGTTTTTTTTTAAATCATAATGTGGGACTGGTGATGGAACAAGATACTGGCCTTGGAAGCTTTGCTACAGGGCCACAAAAGTGCCTCTAACACAGGCAAGTCAGAAGATGTCAGGCTTCAAAATCAAGCAGCTCTAGCTGTCAATTGGAATGGGATCCTAACCTATTTACAGTTGGCATGAACACCCAAACCCTGATCCTCACAGGCCTTTCTTATTTTGGTAGTGTCACTGACACCAGTGACAAGAGCCCTTGGAGCAGTTATCAGGCCTTTTGTTCACAAGTTTTCTAGCTTGCAAAAGATGACTGAAGATGAACTGAATCAAAATGGCAAAAGGCAAGATGACTACCAGACTAATGCTACTTTCATACTGTGAATGACTGGAACAAGCCATGAAAACCAGCCCATGTGCCTTCAGAAAGTTGACAACCCCAGTACTGGGTTTGCAGCTTCTACAGCTCTGGTATTTTAAGAGAGAAAAGCTGTTAAATTCCTGCTGGTCCCTTGTTCAAGTAGAGTTTTTTGGCATTCATCCAGCAACAATTTAAGGAGTTGGTAGCAAATACTAGGTGCAAGTCTAAACTTTACTCTCTGGCTTGTACATGGCAACAGGGAAACTGGACTGCTGCTGTTAACAGGCTGTGTTCTCTTCTTCAGTTTGTAAATACCTGATTAAATTGTGTATTTCCATATTATGAGGGTCAGGTGAACCAATGTTGAATGCCAATATGTTTCTGCTTATTACTTTGGTGCTTTTGTGCTCTTATAATTTTTTTTTATAGTTCAGCTTAATTTGATTTTATAACAAGAGGCACAGCTGTATTTTAAGTGTTTTCTAATGAGTTACTCTAAGGGACACATTTCTTGACCCAATACCTCAATTTAGCATCTTTCTTGAGACAAATTTGCAATTTAGGAATGCCAGAAGACAAAGAGAGTGAGGTGTTAGCACAAAGGATTTCATCTGAACACTTCACATTCCAGCACATCTCAGGGAAAAGGAACTATCTTCTAATACAGTCCTTATCATAAAACCACAAAGACAGACTGGACTCAATTATTAACTTCTGTAGTGATAACATTTGCCCCATCTCTTCTATCCTCATGGGTAGGATGGATCCTGGATGCAGGACGTATTGCTAGCTGCCAACTACTGCTTCACAGACCAGCACCTAGCTGGTAGCAGGTAGTGGCAGAACCTCCTGGCATTCAGGGCTTCAAATGTGCCCTTCCACAGGGAAGACATGGCCTGTTTAGGACAGGAGGCATTAGGCACTGGAGCACTCAGATACACCACAGTATGGCCTAGGCCAAAGAGCAGTTCTTTAAAGACATGTTATAAATGAAAAAGCTCTCTATAATAAATGCTGTTTGCAACACATTTATTGCATATATTGCAACAAGCAGAACCACTTGAATTCTTCCTTCTAGCCATTCACTAATGAAATTATTAATATTTCTCATTCACCAAAAGAAATAAATATAGGTGGAACTCCTAGTTTCTGACAATATTCTCAGTTTCTTACTAAATCACATTAAAGGAATGTACTGAAATGCAGCATGATGAATTTATTTTCATTAAAACAGGGAGGAAGATAGTGGATCTAGTAAGACAAGATGCCAAGATCTTTATACACAACCCTGAAAACTTTTGTCCTCCCATTCTATTTAAGAAATAAATTCTACATTGAACCAGCTCAACCCAAGGTGCTATAAACTTTGGAATTTAAGCTAGATGATTATGTTTTCAAAGAATTCTTAGACACAAAACAATCTTACATATGGTTCCTAATCATGGACTCCATTATAATAGCACTAAAGGAAGATATAATTTTTATTGCTCATCTCTCCAAAACTTTCCCCAAGTGGCAGCTCACATATCTGATCCTGATATTTTTCACTTGTGATTCTGGATACATGCAACAATTGTCTGGGAAATATTGCAAGGTCCCTTTACACAGGGTGAATTGGGTAAAGACTCAAAATAAGTGATGCCAATCCTTTATCCATCTGGTTTATGACTGTTCCAGATGGAAGAAAGCTATTAGAACACCACTCTTAACTCCCAGCAAATGCAGAATATAGTCTCCAAATTAATGATTTGCCATATGAGCAACCTAAGCTTCGTCAGAAGGCCAGGAAAGTACTTGGCCCGTTCAAAAATGTTCAGATCCACCTCAAAGAAGAAAAGACCAGATCCTGAAATCTAGTACTGAAAGGAACTAGGACAGTTTGACAATGCCTAACAAAAGCAGGAGGGAAGTCAGCCCTTCCACTCTTACACAAATTAAAATCACAGGTCTTCTGCCCATAACATATTTTAGGACAACTGTGCTCTCCTGAGGCAGAGTTTCTGATCCAATGACGCAGGTGCAAGCCTTTGACATCCAGCTTTGCTTAAAATGAGAAAAGCTACCAGAATGAATTACATTAATTTCTTCAGTGCTATTTAAATGCTGAACTCTAATGCTATATAACTATTGTGGACAACGGGTGCAATGAAGAAGGGAGAGAGGCAATAGCTGGGGTGTGACTGGTGGGTCCCCAAGCCACTGGGGCAGCTGAATGGCAGGGCAGGGCTCAGCACACAAAGGGCTGGGTGAACAGGAGCAACCCAAAGCTTCGAGTGACACCTAAAGGCAGTTGGGATAATAGAGACCTTTAAAGAGGTCTTTGAAAGAGGAATGTGGAGCGAAGCTAAGCAGGGGGAGAGGAAAGGCATGGCTGAGGATTTTTTCTCTTCGTTAAGGGAAGTGAGATGCAGCCCTCGCTCATTATGGAGGCAGGCAGCCTCGGCAAGCTGATACAGCTCATCAGCCTATTAATAAAGCTCTGCTCGAAGCCAGTTTCACAAGGCAAGCCATCGGAGCCTGCGCTTCCAAGGCGTGCTACACACACAGGGCTATGGAAAATCTCACCCTCCGGAGAGACCCGAGTGAGGCAGTCTTTTTCATTAATACCAAGTCTGTACAATGAATCAACAACAGATTCAATAAGGCCAGGAAGAGCAAAAATAGAGCTTCTGACCAAATAAAAGACATGTAATGAGATCAGAGTGAATTTAATGGGAACCTCTATTCCACTGAATAGACAAGGTCCCAGACATCCTCCTTCCTGGGTCTCAGGAGCTAAGCCAATAGACTTCAAGTTGCATCATTAAGTTCAAAATCAGACGAACTGTAATTGAAATAAAAGTCTTATTTTTGGCTTGTTGATCAAAATGGAGCTCAGATGTGCTTGAGGGCACGATTTTCATCAGGACCTCAATGCAATCCTTGATTTCCCAAGCACTGCACCTGCAATGAATCATGGGCTCAACTAGTAGCATATTAATACCCAGTTACCTGGTGTGCAGGTGGAAATAGAAAATGCAATATTTAAACTCTTTCAAAGCACCTGCCAGTTCTAATGAACACAATTCTTTCCAGGCACAAAATTGCATCTCAACACATATATCCCATTATTGAAAATCATGCCCCATGATTTTGAAACAGTATATTCACATTTGTGCCTCCATCCTGATAGCCTTTCACTTCCACTCCCTCCAATAATTAGTCTTAAAAGAACCTCTTCTTGACTAAAGAAGTTAGTAAAGTAGAATGGATCGTGGATCCATTAACCTTGTGGGAAAGTATCACAAAGTACACATTAACCAAGAGCCAAGCAGAGATCCTACACTGTAACTTGCAGTCAAAGATCACTAGTAAAATCCACTAACACCAGCATGTGGTCCCTCCTTTTCTGTGTAATACAGCAGCTGATGGAGAACTGAGAGAAATGAGAAATCTTTTTCTCAGAGGTGAAGGTACAGCCTGTCATCTGTCCAATTTTCCCCACACGAGTAGGTAATAAATACAAATCAGCATCCATTGTCCTAATGTCTTGAAACTTGGCCTCTAACTTAGTGTCACACACAGATTCAGCAAGTCCTGGGGGATATTCTGGTACCTAGGCAGAAGAGAAGATAATCTGGGGGTCTGGTGATCTGGGGCAGACAAATGAAAGAAATAAATGGCTTCTTCATTTCACTTGTTTCCTGCAGAAGAAAGCATCTGCATCAAAATGAGTTTAAACATAAGGGAATACATTTACAATGTGTTGCACAGGGATTTAGCCACATGACTCCCATTGATGTTTATGGGAAATGAGTGGCTAAATCCCCATGTAATAGGTTGAAATTTTAGCCCAAGGAGACTGACTGTGGAGGAACTCATCAAGGTCTTTGCTTACAAAAACTGTAAGCATATCAACCATTCTCAAATACCATCTCTCTTTACTGGTATATAATCAAGTGGACTACTTAAAAACGGACCAGTGAAATTACCTCTATTAAAAGGTTACTGGAAACCTTTAAACTGCTCTACTAGCAAGTGTATGAACATGATCTGTGGGTGAAAGGGCACATAAGAGGCTGACTTTTGTGTTGATCATGTCACTTTTTACAAGCTGTCGCTCTCCTGGAAGACAAAAATAAGGGTTTATTGAATGATTTAATGCTTCAGACTTCAGCAATAAAAGGCTTCTACCAGCATGGACATCCTGCTATAAAATGCATCAAGAAGAGCTTCTAACCATAGTTAGTCTCAGTAGGTTGCAAGAAAAGAAGGAAGATGCTAAATCCCTTGGCTTTTCTCCTGCCTTAAGGAGGATGGAGATAAGCGTCAGATTAAAGTGAGAGAATCTCTTCTGTTTTCCAATTACACAGTTATAGGCCTACTGCAAGCCAGAAAAATTCAGTAGCCACAATTTATGACCAAATCAGCTATATGAATAACAGATTAGAGGTTTAACCAGCAAATAAAAGTCTAAATCTTTCCTCAACCACAAGACAGTTGCTTCTCTGGGTAAATGAGCGAATGACTGGCCTATTTCTGACTGACATACATAGGCAGGGTAACAGGGTTTCTGTGAGACCCACATCCCTTCTGCAGTGATGTCAAGAGAATTGTGCAGCCATTTCCCCTCCCTCTCCTCCTGTTTCCTCCTCAAAGAGGGTGTTATGGAGCTAGCATGGATAAAAATGAAATCTTTTAATGGAGCAGATCATTAGATTATATCCTATCATCCTAGAACAGGTTTAAAGGAAGTCTAGTTCAAGTATGGTGATAGAAAGCAGGTTCTTTATAGATGTGCAGTCAGCAAAAAGATGGTTGCATTTCTAGATTTTTTTTCTAGATATAGTCCACTGGGAAAAAAAAACCCTTTCTGTAGGGGTTTGTATTAATGATTGTTATATAGACTTGAGAAACCTCTGAAGGTTTTGATTACAGCAAAAGATTATTTGTTTTGTTACAATTATAAACCATCATTCAGTGGTATTCCACGAAGTTAGAGCAATGCACATCTATTTTCCTTTGGCCTTCACACTACAATTTCAGAAGATAAACCACAGCCCTCTATGTGTTTCAACTCTCAAATAGTGTATGTGCAAAAATTATTCTGGCAGGCTCTCCTGAAATTGCAGGCTTCTGGGAAGAGCAAATGGGTACAGTTTTCTTTTAACTGTTTTTTTGAACCCCATGTGTTGAGAGAAAACAACAGAATGGAAATTGCTCATCAAAATGTTAACTTGTGGCACAGCAGAGCCCCAAAGCAGGTGTGTGGCATGCCTTTCCCTTCGCTGACATGCCTACCACATGGCACCCACTTCTGCCACCTCCATCTCTTCCTTTTGGAATCCCTCTTCCTGCCATCCCCAAAATGTGGCTTGACATAGAGTCTAGCACAGAAGCAACATGACCTTTCAAATAGCAGGCAGGTTGGGAAAACCTTCATTTAGGATAATCCTTCGCAGAATAATCCTTTGGATTATCTGTAGCAACCACAGTTCTTCTAGCCCAAACATAACTGTGTTTCAGATAATACTTTTGCTATTAGGAGCATATCTAGTCAGAAAAATAATATATGATCTTGCTAATTCAAGCTAACAGCTAGGATGCTGACCTATCACAAATAACTGAGTTTTTCAAATTAACAAACACTTGAACAGACAATACAAAATATAAATAAATAAAGGATAAAGCACTGCAGAGAGCACACTTCATTTATTTTGACAACTGCTTAGGTTTACTTTGTGAAAATACTTGATGGTGTACAAGTAAATGTGCTGTGATGAACTTTCTAAAAATAATGAAGGCTTCATCATCTTTGAATGAATGTCTCTGTAGCTTGTAGCTGGAACTGAAAGCTACTAATGGAGAAGTTGCCCTATAAAGGTGACCGAGATTTTCAGAGAAAATATGGGAAAAATATTCTTTATTCTTCACAGTGTTCTGTGTTCCTGGAATCACAGACTGCAAGAAGCCAAACACAGTTCTATGTCTCCTAAATCTTGGTGAAGGATAACTCAGATTTCCCCTCAACACCTAATAATAAACACAATACTGTGCCCTGGTCTCTAGTATCCACCCTCATTTGCCCTGTGTAGAGCCCTGACAGGCTTTCTCAGGGGTCTCAATCTGATACACTAAATTTCAGATAGCTGCCCACCCCTTGATTTCAGATAGAGATGGATTCAAAACAAAGCTGCCCATGGGTCTAGAATAAAACTTCACTTGCTCCAAAACATCACATTTCTAAAGATACTATCCAGAATTTTAGAAGTCACTTCTGAAAAATGAATTAATGATATAAAATGCTTTTCTTCACAACCTTTTTCCTCCCCTTCTGAAAATGCAAGAAAATGTTGTTTTTTTCTGAGGCATAAAGACAAATTTTGCTCCCTAAACCAGAGAGCAATACTCTTTGTCCAGCCACATCTTTGTCTTTTTCTCCCACAAAATACAATGGAAGTATAGGATACCTTATTAATGTTTCTTGCAAAGAAGGTCTGAAGCCTGTGCTATCTGGGTATTTGTCTCCAGGCATAATTTATCACTTCCCTTCCTATACAAAGCATCAAACAGTCCACCAGTTTTGTTACTGCACTTGTTCAGTGTGGCTCAGAGGTGCCAGAGATCACCCTGCTGCTCTCTTCTGGAAAAGCACAGGAAGTCCTAACTCATTTCTCTGTAGGATCCAAGGGCTTCTGCATCTCCATCCAGGAAATGCATCTTCCCTTTGCTTCTGCTTTCATGCAACATTGTTTTCCCACGGGTTTACATTTCTTTTCCCAGCCAGAGAGACAGTACACTAGCTACCTGAAATGGGGAAATGTTGAGGTTTTAGAATAGAATAAGGAGGTAATGCACAAAGGAAGTTTAAGAAAATCCTGGTAATGCCTAGTTAGTTGTCTGGCTGCAAGAAAGCCTGTGGGCTCTAGCAGCCCTTCTTCAGTGTTCCTAGTGTATCTGCTGAATTCCAGCATGAACAACTACTGTTTCAGGTGGTGAAGAACCATGCAAGAGAACATGTGTGGCACTCTTCCCAAATCTTCCAGAAAAACAAAAGGATTGGAGCAAAAATCCTCATAGACTCTGTTCTTAAAGAAATGTGAACTCTCAACTATTTGAGGTTCCAGCAGCTGCTGTTTATTCCTTTCACCCAGAGAGTGAAAGCTGAAGAACAAAAGGCTGAGGACAGAGTACTGTGAGTGAGCTGGCACCAGTCAAGTAGCTACGCTGAACATAAATAGACTGGAGATGAAGAGGGAAGTTGGTAGTGCACCTTGTGCTGATGCCACGGTTATTTACCACACTACAGACAACAGACAAGGGAAGCATCCATTCACTGGAATGGGATGGACAGAGGTGGAGAGCTTGACCAAGATAGTTGCACGAAGCATTCCCAGTAAGATACAACGCAGCAGTATCATAGTAGCCATTGTTATTGTATTTACTACAGAATTAGTATAGTTTACTACTCAGGTGTGACACAGTATTCCAAGGTGTAAAAGGGGCAGCTTTTGCCATGTGGACAGCACTGATGGGATTTTCAGGCTTGTCATTTTCCTGTGGCAAGAGAGGTAAATAACTCACAGATGTAGTTTCATTTCAGCCGTGAGATGGCAAAGGGAGAATCAAGTCATAGCTCCACAGATACTCAGTTGCTCCACTGGCAGACTCAATCTTTCTTTTCTTCTCAGGATGGAATTTATTACCATAGCTCTGAGCTCTGACTTCATTCTTAGTGGCTGAATCTGTGTCCAAATGTCTCGTTGCTGGCTGCTTAGAGTAGGTGGGGGGCATTGCCCTAGAGGATCATGCTGTTCGAGGACAATAAACAGCTCTAAAAATTCATTATTTTTCTTTAACCCCCACCTCCTCATTATCATTTTACAAAATGCAGATAAGCAGTGAAAACAGAAGACATGAAGTACCCATGACAAAATACAGAAGGATCAAAGTGATGCTTCCTGCCTTCTGGTGAGCTAACGTGCTAGAAATCACCAAACTGAAAAGCAAAAGTATTTTCAGCAAAAAAGTGATTTGATCCTTTTAAAAGATTAATCATAGTCTACATTGCACTGGAGAAGCTAGGTCTGCAGAAGCTGTTGGGATACATACTGTGTGGCTTTTGAGATGGATACCAACCTTCTACTATCAGGTGAGCTGCATTAAGAGCCATCTGATGTCCTGTGGTCTAACAGCATGACTTCTCAGGGCAGATTAACCCATGCCTAAGTTTGGTGGGCACAATCTTTCCAGAGCAAAGCTCACACCTTCAGCATTGCTGAGGCAAAGCTCAAGAATCTTGTTTTTTCCCCATGACTGTTTTAAGAGAGAGATGTGTCCTTAGAGGAAATACTGGTGTGAAAATATCTTGAGTATTATTCAATAACTTCCTGAATTTTTCCAGTGCTGCTCTTATTCAGGATTTAAGTTCTACTTTATTTTGTTGTACCAACAAACAAACAACAAATCCAACCCCAAAGCATTTAGTCTAACTCCACTGGAGGTTTATTGCACTACTGCATAAGTGGAAGCAGACCTCAAATGCTACTTCTCCTTTTCTGAAAGCAGAAGACCTTAGCACTTGAGCTCAGAAGCTTGACCATTAATTGTTTGTATTGCAGAGCCTATGACATACTTAAGTAGCTGAGCACAACAATAAACACAATAGCCAGTTCATTAAATCATTCTTTGTTAAGACTTTCCAAAGCTTTGGGCTTAAGCCTCTTAAAACTGAAATCATTATGCTATTTTTTTAAACAAATGAGCAAACATAACTCACACAAAAAGGGGAAAGCACAACAGAGTCTTTGATGTATGCATCATCACTGTGATGTCTCACTGAGATTAAACTATATGTCTAACACCACTAAGAGGTTTCAGCAGCTCTTTCCAAGGAGAAGCTGAAATCAAGAAGGGCTAGAAAGTGCTGCTGTTGCTGTCACCTTTCCTGCAACAGCTTTCCTTGGCCTCTCACATCACGAGAGAGGCTATTGATAAACTTTGTGCAGTGGTGTTTGCAGACCCTCTTGATCCTGTCAAAACCTTGACTTGTTGGCACACCCTGCTAGGCTCTGAGGATGACTGGACATGAAAAAAGGGGAAGTAGGAATGGAGGTTTGCTGCCTTGGGTGAGTTTTTTTCTTTTAATGTCATGTGCTAATATTCCAACTTAAAAAAATGAAGCCAAACTATTCAGTCTTGCAGGCATTTTACACAAGGCTATTTAGCTAAAATATCTTAATACAATGCTGCTGTGATGAACACACTGAATTGTGTTGCTTTTGAAATAAACACACAACCCTCACCCTTTCTTTTGCCACACAGCTCTGGCTGCTACAGCTCGTTTCTCCTTTCCATGCCAACACTGCAGCTTCCCTGCAAAAGAACTCTGTTCCTCCTGCTCCTTAAAACAATCCTGTACCTTTCTGACATCGTATGTCACAGGCAGAATCTCTGCCTTTCCCTTCCTGTAAATACCTTCAGCATTTGAATTCACACACTAGTAGCATGAAAACACATTCTAAAGAAAGCAGAAGAGATATGCAAAGCTGAGCAAAAGATCGAAATGAAGAAATTGCCATCTTTTAGCCCCCACTGCTGCTGCTATCTGCTTTTTCCCTTTCCTCAGCTGGATTGATTATGATAAGTTGGTGTTATGGCTAAGTTGGACAAAGAGCCAGTTTCCAGTGGGTACAATGTGCTCCCCATTCCTGGTGGGGTTAAAGAAAGATGCCAGTGCTCAGTTTTCTTTCTGCAGTTGTCTCCTAGACTAGAAGCAGTTTAGGGTTGGGGAGTGTTGCTTATGGGCTTGTGAAGTGACATGTTCCTCATTGGCAGTAACAAATACAAACAATATATTCAACACCCTATTCTATCAGATCACTCCATTGCTTTCTTGCAGTTTTTACCACTTCTTACAATTGCTGCCACTACCAATTTTGAAGCAAAACTCATGCTGATATGGAAGTTACAGAACTGTGGCTTGGCAGAGGGCTCTGTGGCATACCAGCCTCCAAAGCAGCTCTTCCTGAGAAGAGGGCAGTGAACAAAACAGGTGCTGTGGTGACTGGCTAAATAAGGTGCTTACAAACTACCCACCTAGGCCAGTTGTGGCCTCTGATCTAAAACCCAGCTCACCTTTTCTGTGCAGACACAAAGTACATACAGCTTTAAAAAAAAAACCAACAACCCAAGCCCAAAAACGCATAATGAATTGAGAGTTAAAAACTACTAGAGAATACTCCCTGGGATTATCTGTACTATCAAGACAGGAAAACTTTGCAGATGCTACTGTCTCTCTAGAGGAATAAAATGCTTGCATTTTAATATTCTCAGCAGCTGGTTCCTGTTGAATGCCATCAGGATGATTCAGCCACCCACCAGGAACACCAGTAGCAAGTGCACACACACAGAAATCTGCAAAACTTTCTGCTCCCAGTGCCAATGCTGTTACTTTTGCAGAGTCTGATCTGTACAAGCTAGTCCTCAGTACTACCAGTAGCAGGTTTAACTTTCAGATGGTGAAAGAAAACAACTAGTCCCTCGTGCTGGCCTAAGCAATCCAACTGTCTGCCTCCTATCAGCAGGGCTTCCCACAATCCACATCCTTAGCAGCTTATTCTGTGGTCATCTCATTCACCTTCAGCCTCACCACAAGTAACATCTCTCTTCTGCCAGCTCGTTTCTTCAGGCAGTCTGATGTCCTTCCCCCTACAGTAGTCAACATCTGAAGAAAGTGACATCACCTTGTAACATACTTGGTTGCTACACAAGACTCAAGTATGATGGATTATTTCCTTACTGTAGCTGATAATCAATTTATGTCTAAAAACTACAAGGTCTGCTCTCTCTCCTCATTTTCTAAAAACCAACCTTAGTTATGTTCTGTCTGTGGTCTGTGGACCACTTCCAGGTGTTTTATGGAGGTGCAGCTGCCTAGCAGCAATAATGAAGCATTTACTTTTCCACAAGCAGCAATGCTTCCTGACAGTTGTTGACTGGGTCAAATCACTCAAGGTTTCCTCTAATCCTACTGAGGTTAATTTCTGTCTCTCTCTTTTTTTTTTTTCCTGGCATTTCTTGGAAGTAGGCTAAACTGTGATGTCAGTCTGCAGAACCCTATCTGGAAAGGACAGAATCTATGGAAGACAGAACTAAACAGCATAATTACTCAGAAAGAATGGAGGATCCATGATACTTTTAGTAGGGAAAGAGTCTTTCGGTTCTAATTCATGGGATGATTGACAGTCAGAGAGTGAAAATAAACAGCTCAAATGCAGAATGATGGGAATGTAACAAAGCAGCTTCACCCATCTGGTCAATAATGCCCACTGAGGTTCTCCTCCATAATACATAATAATGCCATTTCATGCAGCTCAGTATGGAACGTGCCACAGGTGAACAGCAGCACAGTTATCAACATCTATTCTAAAACTATGCAGTTTAATTCTATCAACACAGAGCATGCTAATTTCACCATTATTCAATGTTTTGGGGAAAAAAAGCATCTCTTCAACATGGAGATAAAAGTTAGCTTAGATAACTAGTGCCATACTTACAGCTAACTCCTCACGTAATCTCTCAAACAAACAAAATGAATTTAGGTTTATTACTTGTGCCAAGTTGTCCTAATGTGGAAGGCAAGCCAAAAAAGAGAAGTCAGAGATTGTGCATTGAGTAAGATAGAAATATCATGAACACAAGTGCTCATGTCAGATCCCTGATGTACCCATATAGCTTGTGACACCTACTGCTGACTGAAGTGATATTCATCCTGATTAGAAGTGATGCTATCATGTTCCTTACTTGCTTTGCAGAGAATATCTTCAAGAAGCTGTGTCATTTACAGAATCCAGAGTGGTCCCTACCATGATCTCACCTTAAATCAACAAAGTTATGGAGCCATCACTTGCTCATTCTAATGAGTGAAACAGTTAAGTGCCATTCAGAGCCAGCCAGGAGTCTGCATGAATATGGAAAAGAGAAGCAGGAGGGCAGTATAAAGTGAGAGAGTAATCTGAATTAAAAACAACAACAACAAAATATTAACATTTTAACTGCTTTCTCAGTTTTCTGGTATTTCATCTTAGGTAAAAAAGGAGTCAATTATTTTCTTGCAGAAATTAAAACCACTGAAAACCAGCAAGTTATTTTTAATTAAACAATAAAAACAGTGCCTTGCCTTTTTTTTTTTTCTGCCTTGAAAAAAGAATGAGAGGAAAGGGGAAAAGGACATTTTTTATTTTTCACTTTGTTTTTTTGCAATCAGTAATGAGGGTTTTTTGACCAATTCTTCCAGTAAGCTATCTCATTGGATGCAATGTGGCAACAAGGATCTGTTACCCATTGTGGTTTCAGGGCTGAGAATGGATTGGATTGTCTTCTCTGTCATTTTAGCCCCAAAGTATATTTTAAATAGCCTTAAAGAGAATGAAAATTCTTCTCATACCAGCAACAGGGAGAAATGGCTTTAGAAATTACTTTCATGTTTCCAACAGTTTTTGCTTTTTTCTCCTTCTGAGTAATTTTTTTTTTCTTTGCTTGCACAAATGCAAAGGGATAGCCTTGTCTGAAAGATGTTGGAATATGATGCTCAAGGATCCATCAATCAACAACAGTATCCAGATATGTGTTTCTAGTAAGCAGTGAGTGTCATGAAGCTTCCACGCACTTCATTCAAATCAGAGAGAAGTCAGCCATACAAAGCCACTTTGAGGGGATGGTTTGGTAGGTTTTTTTTCTTTTTTTGCATCTTCTCCAAAGCACATAACTTCTTAAAAGCTAGTCTGACTGGTCCAGACTGGCACCATTTCAGTGCTTGGCCTAGAATGGCAACTTAAAAACTATCTTTCATCTCACTCTATTTTCCCAGATTCACTGGGACTAGGCATGTGCTTTGGAAAGAAAATCCAAATCCTTTAGAAAAATATTTTTTCTTTCTTAGTCGAAATGAACCAGAATTTTACCTTGGCCAAAGGTTTTTATCAAG
Organism: Bucco capensis; assembly: GCA_013396975.1. Classification (NCBI taxonomy): domain Eukaryota; kingdom Metazoa; phylum Chordata; class Aves; order Piciformes; family Bucconidae; genus Bucco; species Bucco capensis. Next base: position 1,424,321 of record VWZO01009773.1, read on the forward strand.
ATTTAAGAGGAGAACACTAATACCTCCAGAGCACAAAGAACTCATTACACTCACACTCAGTGATCTCGTAGCATCAGTGACAAGCATTATCAGAGTGACTTCACAGGGAAAGGAAGACAGAAGAGAAAGGACACAACATTTGAGGTGAAGATGCATGAATTCTTTATACTGAAATGCATGAAAACCAAAGATCAAGGCAACCTTGCCACTTCTTCCTAATGCTTTTGTAGCATTTTACAGGGTTGTTTGGAGTAATTTGAAGCCAGAGGGTTAAGTGACCAGCCCCAGGTTGCCCCATGAGTGGGGTAGCCAGTGAGGAACACATCCAAATTGTGATGTCCCAGCCAACAAAGAGAGGTACTGCTCTCGAGAGAGCTGGTAAAGAAACAACTTGAGAAAACTAACAGTACACTTACTCTAAGAAGGTTTTACCCTCTTCTTTGTTCTTTTGTTGGTTGAAAAAAACAACAACCCAGCTATGTGTGTCAGAAGAGCTTTCTCTTGCCTAATTAGGCCTCCCTTTCGTTATGCCTTGAACACTGGAGATTTAATCCTGAGCACAGAGGGGCCTTGGGCAGAAAATTTGGCCAGTCTTTTTCACACAGTCTGAATGTGTTCAGACCTTTCAAAACTGTACCAGCCCCTCTCTAACTTTAAGATTAAGCAGAACATTTTCAATGCCATAATGAGCTCAGCCCGCTTGCCTCCTGTGAGTTAGGAAACTACCCACTGCTTGAGAAGTGTAGTCCATAGTGCCCATGGTGAATTACTGCTACTTTTTGTTAAATTCTTAACATAATCTGGTATTTCCCCATTTGTCCTGACCTTATTGACCACTGCAGACCACATTTGTTTCTCTTTTCTGTCCTTCAATAGTTTCACGATGCTTCTCTTTTCATACTACTTTCTGTGTCTATTCCCAAGAACTTTCCTCTTACATCAGCATGTCTTACCCTCTTTTCAAGTGGATCTTTACCTTTACCCACATATTTCTTTCATTTCTGCCTCATCTACTCAGGAAGAAAAAGAAATCTACTGCACACCACTTCTCTATCGACCCATTTCTTCTGCCACCAATAATTCCTCACATATCACTTCAAATTCCACTATGAACCTTCCCTTCCCTTCAGACTGTACTCTGGGTGTCAACAATTGCCATCAATCAGACAGACCAGCAAAATTTATTAATACCAAGCGTGGGGAGAAGATTTCTGACAGCAGAGGGCTCCTTAATACATCAGACAAAGGTACAGCTGAAATTCGTTGAATTCAGACTCAAAAGAAGTGAAATGGACTTTTAAAACTTCAGAATAATTGTCTGAAATATGTGGTCATTCCCTCACTTGAAGACTTCAAGGTTACTTGTCTTTCTGAAAGATGTCTTCTAGCTCACCAGAAGACCAGAGCTTCAAGAAATTCAGTAGGCTTTATCACGTGAAGGAAACTGGATAGGACGATGAGAAGGGCCCTTGCTGCTTGACCATCTCCAGAGATGAAAAGGCACTAGCATGCAGTCTGGCTCTGATTCTGCTTGGCAGTCTCCCTTGCTGTTCCATCTGCTAGTAGATGCATAGTTTGGGACAACTGCTTCCCACTTGAGCTACAAGGATATTTCTCCTTGTCTGAGAGGGTCCCCCTTTCCCAAGCTGGGGCTTCCTGGTTGCCTTAAAAATGATTGTGAGGATCCAAATAAATATATTCCCTTACCACCCACCTGTACACAGAGAGGAAAACCAAGCAACTTTTACTTTTCAAGAGCCTTTTCTCATTTTACAGCTCCAGTCTCTGTCCCAGCTTCTGCTCAAGGCTTTTCCAGACTGCCTCCAGTAAAGCTGACCTAGTTCTCCTTGGTTCACTGAGTCCCCAGAAGCATCACTAAGAGCTCAAGATTAATACATTTTTTTCTACTGCATGTTCAAAGGACCTTAGCAGGCACAGAGCTGTTAGGCTCAAGACACATGAAGTTATCAATGACTCAATTTACATTAAATTACCATTTGGAAATTTATCTTACTCATATCTATGAGGCTATACAGTCATATCTTAACTATGGCACAACTGACAGAAACACAACCAACCAGCATCGAATACATGGACTTGTCAAAGTCTGTTTAAATTCAGTCTAAACTGTGGGTTTATGGCATTGCAAAAATTTACTGAAAAAACATGAGTTAATATTTGTCCAGTTCTTTCACATGACAAGTGCTGTTACTGTTGTCAAAAAGTCTACTGTTGGGCTTACGTAGCTGTCAGAATGCAAAAGAGTTTAAAATGTGAATAGCTTTCGTAACTAACTGCAAGTAGGCAATATACCAGATGGTGACTCACATGAAAGATAAACCACATCTTAATAACAATAACTTACATTCAGAGGGGTAGCATTTCCTAGCAGTTACAGCATGGGATTGGGATCCAGGATTTCCACGTTATCCTCCTGGCTTTACCATTGACTCACTGTGTGAACTTAGAGAACTCACTCAAAAATCTCTGTGCCTCAGTTTCCTCATCTGCAAAGTGGAGATCGTTTTACACAGATCACCAGACCACTGAGAGGAAGAGGCCCAAGCTGTTAGATTTCATCATATGCATTTTGAGTCAAATGAAGAACAGTGTTTGCTGGTGCCATCATTCAGCCATTGATCAAATTGCAAAGTTATTATTTTGCTCCACACTGAGCCAATACAGCCATCCATGGAATGAGAGGTAGCAGCTGCTTAACTATGGTCTATACCCTTATAGTATAGTTCAGGCCAGGCAGTGAATATTGATTGCCCTATGCAACTGACACTTCAGAGGGAAGTCAAGGAGGCCAAATACAGTTATCTTCAGTGAAGTTTAGCCAGGACATTATGCAATCTTTAACAGCAGTCTGGATCTTTGTTTTATCTGTCTGACAAAAGGGAGCACCTAGAGCTCTCCAGGTTTCTGTCATCATTGGTTGGTATGTTACTTCGTTTCGATCAGAAACAAGATTGCTTCTCACGTGCTGACTTTGCTTTGTGCAGCTCTACAGAGTTTCACAAAGGTCCTCCAAAGCAAGCACCAGAACAGTCTGACAAGAGCATAATACAAAATTAATAGGCTGCAAGTAAATGCTCCCCTTTGCTTTCCACTATATAGTCTTTTTTTTTTTAAATTGTCTGAGTAATGGATTGAATTTTTAACTGTATGAGTAGTAGAGACTACTCAGGGAGGGTCTGGTTTTGCCATGCTTGCCAGACAGAGATTTCCTCCTAATTTTAGTGCAAATGTAATGAAAATAGAAGTTTGAGAATTGGATCAGAAGGGAAAAAGTGGTACAGAGATGAAGATTCCTTGCAGGATACACCCTGGTGCTTCAGCAATGAGCAGGCAATTGCATAAACTGAAGACTGAAACCAACTTGCTGGCTTGTCTCCTTAGTGGGGAAGGCTGCCTCGGGTCAGCTCTGTTTTGCTCTCTCTAGCAGTATAGGGTTATTATGGCACTGATCATTTTTCTGTGGTCTCTGAAGATTGTGGGGCTATATTTCAACAAGCCAACCAAAAAAAAAGTCACAAACAAAAAATACATATAAGAGCAGCTGATCTCACTGAAGAAGACTCTGGCATCTTCCTACACAGAGTTTTCACTGGTATTTCCTGATTCTCCAGCCAAAGAAATCATCACTGAACTTTTTTTTTTTTTCCTTTCTGTGAGGAGGGAACAAAAATTATTTCTCACGCTAGTTCTTTAGGCTTTATGGGATATCTAGTTGAGATGAACAGGTCAAAGAGTTTTAGGAGTCCTCTTCAGAGGACTGCCTAAAGAATATTCTATGCAACTAACTTAACTGCTCTCCAGATGGTCAAAACTGAAAAGGCCATCTGAGCAAAAAATCACTTTTGGAAAGTGCCATGAGAAATTTTACCAAGTGGATGTGGATTCTGCTTGTGCTGGCTTCAGTGGAAACAGAATTAAGTCTGAGTTATTAATTCTTATTTTTAAAAAAGTCTTAAATTCATACCAAGAAATATCTGGAAATTCCACGTTGTTATTTTCAAAAGCCATGAGCTCAAATCACAAAATCTGGATCTGGATGCCTAACAGTGCCAGAAGTTCAGGAGAGTTTGGAGCGACAAGGCTGGCGCAGGCAAGCATTGAGTGTTTTCCCAGGATTTTTTGAAGGCCAACACAAGGGTTTCAAAGAGGAGAGAGGCATGTGCAACATGGCAGGGTTACAAAAAAACATGGCTTGGAATTTCCTGGGTTTTGTGAGATTAAAATTGTAAGTCTAATTAGTTGAAGGAAATTAGCTCTTTGTCATTTTCATTTTGTATTGGAGAAACACACAAAAAAATTAAAAATAGAATGAGAACGGGAAAATTAATGGGTTTCAGTAATTAGTTAATCAGAAAATACTCCTGTCTTAGTGCCACTGCCCAACACACATCCAAAAAAAAAAAACAAGTAACCATGACTTTCCTCATACTTTCCAAAATAATACAAGTTTCACCTCTGAGCTTGGAACAACTCCTTGACATTTCAACTCAGCTCATTTTTTAGTGGTAAGCCACTGAGATCGGTGTTTCGGGTGAAATAGCTTCTCACCAGAACATTCATACAGACATGGAATAAAGACATGCACCCTGGCAAAAATAAACTAGAATTTGTTCCTCCTACTGGCCACATAACATTTAGATGAGTTGCATGCACTAATGAAATGTTAAATGGAAGGGAAACCTCTTCTGAGAGCAGACCTTTTCACCAAGTGCTGAACTGGGGATCTCTGACATCTGAAAGCAGCAGGACAATTTATTATGCTGTAGGAAAATGCATTTCTCTTGACAGTGGTGATCCAGTCTGAGGCCCCATAAGCCACACACTGGTGCACTAAAGAGACATGTGTTAGACAAGCTGTTTTGTCCCTTGGCTATCACCCTCCTGCACGCTGAATAGATCCGGATTGGGCTGGCTTAGAAAAAAAGTCAGATGAAAGCAGTGAAGTTAAGCCAAGTCAAAACACAACTTTGGTGCAATTCCACTGAGTCCATGTTATGCTAACAAAACTTCAGCAGCAACAAGCCTGGCCTTCTCTGCCCAGCCCAGAGCCACACTTTCAGATATTAGCTGCAGTGCTTGGATTTCAGCTTGCTACAGCTCTTCACTATATTTATTTAATGAGGCAGCTAAATATGTATTTTATCATTACCTGGGCTTATAATAACTTGGAAATAGAATAATCTACTCTGTGGAGATGAAGTCAAAGAAGTTTGAGGAGAAAGGTTTTTCTTGAAATAAAAAACTCAGCAACAATCCATTGAAATGGCCAAAACTTGGAAGAAGCTTTCTACCTTACACTTACAGACCCCTTGAACTTCAGCCTTGCCATTGAGAGCTGTTTACCGATTGGCAAGTCAGCTAAATTCATGGGAGGCTACCAGAACGAGTTCAGAAACAAATGGCCACAGCTAAGACTGCTCAGAGCACTGGAGAGCTCATAGAGTTAACAGGGAACACCATGTACCATGCATCAACAGCATGCAATTCCTAAACGTTCCTGACACTTATTTCAAAACCAAATTTCTTCCAACAAAGTCTGTAAATCCTTCCTCAGGACCACGAGTATACCTAAGCACCAAATGCTAAAGCAAAGCTGGATTCAAGTTGCTAGAGGAAGAGGGCAAAAGGAAAAAAAGCCTCAAAATGTTGTCTGGTTGAAGAATCTTTCTCCTCATTGAGACGACTGCCAGCAACTTAACAAAAAGAAATGGTCTGCTGTTGAGAGGGAAGAAAAGATGTTGATAATTTTCTGCAAGTCCTGGTGGCATATACAAATAAAAGTTTCAGAGTAAAGGAGTCATTTCAACTCATCTCTAGCATCTCCGCTACAGCAAACGCATCCTGTGGGCTCCAGAGGAGCTGTGCAAGGACACGTTCTGGGGTGTCCCGTTTTCAACAACGATTCAAAGGGATCACCCTAAATCCTGAGGTTCTAGCTCTGTTTTTCATTAACCCTTTCTCAGGAAAATCTGTACTGACTTCATTGGGAAGGTACCTCAGTTAGATGAGAAATAAGAAACACCACAACCTAGCGGAGAGACCTCGATGTGGTTCAGTACACCTACAGTATGGCTGAAATACAGTTGTTTCTGGATTTGTAACAAAAAAACCCTCTAAGTCTGTATTTGCCTCACTAACAAGACTGTTTTTGTATACTGGCCTAAGTACACACTGGAGAGGAAATGCTAAAACTTACAGATCTCCAGCTAGGCTAATAGGAATTTCAGCACCAAATGTATATACATTGCGTACACAAAATCTGCCTGTCCCTTCCCCTGGAGCGTGGCGATCAGCCCGCACAAAGCCAGCTGCTGAACAGTGCAAGGTGCTGGAAGGACTGGCCAGCCAAAGCATCTACTTTCTGATGGAAAGTGTCAGTAACTCCTTTGTGTCTCTACAGTGCAAGCAGGATTTCGGCTTTGATGATCTTACCAAATTCAGAGGAAAAAAACCACCGTGTTCCACAAAAATGCAGCAATAATTACAGAGGGAGCAAAGTTGTGTAAAAAGCTCATTTTCTGGTTTGCCTGTCAAAGTATATTTACAATTCAGGTTGCACAAAACGGAAGCAAACAAACAAAACAGCAAACACTTTAAATTCCTCCCCCAAAGCCTAAATCTCCCCCCCTTTAAACCCTCTTGGTTTGGAAAATTTTTAAGGATTTACCCCCCCTTTTCTCTTAAAAATTAATTCTTAACAATCATCAAAATAAATCCTTCGTTCAAAAACAGAAAGGAATACATTGCATAGGAAAGTATCAAAACAGAACATTACCTCTCTCTTGGCAAGACAGACCTTTTTTCTTGCAGCTAGTTAACACATTTGATAGAGATTCATTGTTTCTGTTGACGTGACTTTGCATTTTCAGGCAAAAAGTTTTGCCAGCAGTATTTCATGAAAATAATCTATTGCTAAAGAGAGCACAAGCAGGGGAAAAAGTCATCTCCCTTAACTAAAAGGTGACTCAGTATCAGCACTCTTGCTGCCATAAGGCTGTTAGGCTATACACCTCTGATTGCTAGCTGCTGCCTGGCTCCCTCCATCCTATTCTTAGGCACCGGCGCTCTGGTACAGGAAACTTTTATGGGTGGTGTGCACAAAGCACGTCTCACTGCTACCTCACACTTCATCTTCTAGTGCTTCAGCACAACGTTGGGTTTTCTTGCAGCCTCAACTCCCATCATTTGCTCACCTAAACCCAGAAAATCTCAGCATAGCCATCGCTACCTGCTGGCTTTTCAACCTCAGGGCAGAGAAGATACCCAAAGGAAAGAAAGAAGCAAACAGAGGGAAGTTTATGGAAGTGAAAGGAATGGTGAGGAGCAGCAGGAGCTGCAGCAGGCAGCTCTCTGTTCCTCCTTAGGCTGACACAGGTGTATCCCAACTTCCCCCACTCAGGCAGGAGAGACAGAGGGACATACACGAGCGCATACAGAGACACTGGGAAGTGCCAGAAAGGGTGAAGGAAGAGGTAAAAGACAGAAATAAAACCAAAAGGTGTTATTTATTTTTACAACTCGACAATGAACTTCAATTTTGGCAGAGGATTAAAACCAGCCCTGGGAAATGATTAATTTTTTTTCTTTTTTTTTTCTTTCTTTTCTATAAAGCTTCATCACAAAAAGAGAGATTATAAAAGGGATACGCTTGCACAGGCACACATAAAACAGGGGGGGAACTGGGGGAGAAGGAAATGAAAGGAAAAGAAAACAAACAGCCTCCTAACAGGCCCATACTGCTAACGGGAGTCCAAATAAAGAGTCATATGATATCTGATAGTGCAGGACACGTCGCCAGGAGCTGGAGCGGATTGCCTGCAGGAAGAAAGAGCCAGTGTGTTACTGCTCAAAGAGCTTTTCTTTCCCCTTTTTAAATTATTTTCCTCCCCTCTCTCTCTCTTTTCTCCTGTACTGTGAATGTGCTACTCTCAGGTCAGGTCCACAGAGTCCCCGGAAGACAGCTATCGTCTTTCTCCCTACTTCTGGAAGCAGTGACAGCCACTGGAAGATGCCTTCTAGTTGAAATTGAGGGGGGCTAAATCTGGGTTTCAGCTCTGTTATGTCTTCCCTTTTCTGTCACCATCTCCACGGTTGCAAAAATACAAAATGCTCACAAAAGCATGTTAGATTTAAAACAAAATAAAGGGGGAAGGAGAAGAAAAAGGATTCAGGCAGGAAAAAAAATTTGACTGCTTATCCTATGGAAAACTTCAAAGGCCAAGTCCCATTTCTGTGCTCTTTTGTTTACTTTTCCTGTGATTTTTTTTTTCTTTTGGGAGAGTGAAAGAGAGAAAAGTCACAGAAAACATTCAAACCATGAAAAACAACATGAGCTGGAAAAAATTCTCTGGAGGAAGGAGGAAAGCAAGGGTCTTAAATTAAAGAAAGGCATTTGTTAATTGCCAAAAGTTCCTCTATTTGTTGTTTGCCAGCAGAAGGAACAACTCTTTTTGGTGGTCCATCCCTCTCTGTCAACATTAAACTGGGAAACCCGCAAAGTACTTCCAACTCGACACCACTACTGCTGTAACCCATGGAAATGCAGAGCACTTGGGCTACCTGCAGCAGAGCTACCTGGACTCACAGTGGGGGACTTGAGGCCACCATGACCCCCCCTATTTTCTGCTGAGGAAGGTGTGCCCACCACAGCTTTGAAGAGAGAAGAGCCCTGGCTAACGGAGCTGGAGAGGTGCAAGCCCCAAGTCTAAACACTGGTATGAGAACAAAACTATGTTTAACTGGCATTTGTCACTTCTTGTGGACAGTTTCCCTTCACTTTTGCAAGGGACAGGCTGCAGCCTGCAGGAATTTTTGCCACTGTAAGGTAGTGGCATTCCTAAAGCAGCGCAGGCAGAGTCCAAGGATGGATTTCCCCCCTTCATCATATGAGGAGATGTAAATGGACTAATTCTCCATGTAAACTTGCACAATGCGTAAATATTGCTTAAAAACAGTTGCCACAGATACATATGTGATACCTGTGTAGCTCCAACAGACGACCTCTGCTGAGGGAAGCCTGCAGCAGGAATACAAACCCCAAGGTGTTATAGGAATAATGCCCTGCATTCAAAAACAATTGTAGTAACTCTGTAATAATTTGATCTATTTCTGGATATTGTGTGCTCATGATTTTTTTTTTGGGGGGGGGCGGATATAATACATAGCTTCCTCTCTTGTTTTCTGTACCACTCCTATATGATGCATTTTTCAGACTGGTAATCTGTCAAAGCCAGGAATATACAAGTCAATAAAGGAAGGAAGGCAGAATTTGGTTAAAGAAAGCACCTCCTTAAGCTACTGAATTTGCAACAGTGTATATTCTGAACCATCCTAACCATTGTACAGGAGACACAGTTGAGAAGATATCCTGTATGTTTGTTACTACAGGCAATAAAATTCCAATCTAAACATCTTCTTAAATGTGATAGATAATTTCCTTCTCTATTACATGTGCCTTCTCTATGTACAAATAGACAAAGAGTGTATCTGTAAGAATTACATGCAGAAGAGCAAAAAAATCTACAGTACAAGAAGGTCTGTCCCGAAATGCTCAATTTGGGGCTTGATTGAAGAACTAAACTTAGAAGGTGAAATGGAGCCCTTTGAGAGAGGGTCCCACCAAGCACGAGAAACAAACAAACAAACAAAAAAAATCCCTGAGCTCCAACTAATCATTTGAGCTGCCAATGAGAGGTGACTTTTAGACAGATGGTCAGGGAAAAGCTGGGTCCGTGGACGCAAGACGTTAGTGCCCCATCTGTATTTTAGGATCCTAGCTTCAACAAGCCATTACCAACTTTTTTTCTAAGTGACAGAAAGTGAAACATTTCTCTTCCCACTCCTTTATTTCTTTTCTACCGAAACCACCCCATTTCTCTCCTTTTTTCCCCTCAGTAAGGATTTGTTGCTTGATTTAAGTAAACAGAAACTGTCTGCAGTAGAACTTTTATGCCCCCTCCCTTGCAAAAAAAAAAGAAAAAATGAAAGAAAAAAGAGAGAGGCTAGGTAGACTGGAAGAACAGCAACTGGATTTAAAGAGAGAGTTTAAAAAAAAAGGGAGAAAAGAACGACATATCAAACTCACTTGGTCTCGTCCCCCTTCCATTCCTGTTCTTATTAATTCCAAATTATAATTTGAAGGTAAGGGAACTGCATTTCATTTCCTTTCAACCTATTTTGTTGCTGCCACACATTCTGTGCTTTGCTTCTCTCCCTTATTTTTTTTTTGGGGGGGGGGGGAATCCCTAATAAAAATAGAAAAACATATCTCAGGCGTTAAGCTTGCTCTCCCCCTTCCTTTGTAAAGAACTCTTTGTTCTCTAGTGAAAATGCTGAAAAAAAATCCCCGGGCTCCCTGAAACAAGTGCAAAACACTTAGAGGCTTTTGGGCTGGCGAGGAGCCAGAAACCCTCCCGCTGTCTGGTTAGGAAGAGAGGAAAGAGAGAGGAGAGAGAGGGAAAAAATTGGAGCTTCCTTTAACAGACATAGGAAGCAGGTCCTTTTTTTTTTTCTTTCTCTTTTCTTTTTTTCCCCCCCCCCTTTTTTTTTTTTTTTTCAAAACTGGCGGTCAAGCGTTA
>VWZO01009773.1:1434934-1523890 GCA_013396975.1 Bucco capensis
TAAGTAACTCCCTGTCTAAATCCACCTGCTGGAAATGAACTTGGGTAACCCCCCCCAGGGGTGCACAAAGAGGAGACACAGTAACACACTCCCGGCTCTGCTCCCACCCGCCCCCTCCCCGCTGCCCTGCTTCCATTCTCCCTGCTCCCAGCACACCAATGCCCACGGCTCACGCTCCCCCTGCCACCACCAACCCACGCACCAAAATAAACCCTCGCTCCGGCCCCTTCANCTTCTGAGTGGTCTATTGATAAGTCCCTAGAGGCACTGGGTCAGCCTGCCCGTAGGAAACCAGACACAATGCACAAATCTCCGAGTGCCATTCTGCCATCAGCAAGCAGACCACGTTTAGGAGAGAGGAAAAAAAAACACACACACACACACACACACACACACACAGTAGAGCAAAAGACAGAGAGAGAGAGAGAGAGAGGGAGAGGGAGAGTGTGAGAAAAAGACTGATTGGAACAGGAGGGAGGGAGGGAGGGAGCGAGAGTGAGGGAGAGAGAGCGACACTGCCAGTCAGGTTAATCATCCCTACTTTAATTAGCTGTTCGGCTTAGACATAAAACAATTGAATTTGAATGATCTGTCAGTGGGCTCGGCTGAACCAAAGGGGAAATGCGAATATTACAAAAAAGGCTGTTGGTGTATTCAGATAAGCTCGCTGGGAAAATCCTCAAAGGATAACTATTAAAACTTACCACCAAACAAAAAAGTACAGATTCAGATAGCATTATACAGAAGCCCTCTCCAAAAAGCTGGGAGATCCCTTCTCTCTTTCACACTCCACCACAGCTCTCCACAAAATAAACATCCGCACCTTCCCGCAGCCCTCAAACACTACCTGTCCTGTGGGTTAGGGAAAGGAGAGCAGGTTTACCTGCTACTTTGATTCGGTTAAGTGAGACCATGCTGCCCTTCAGCTGAATTTTCCTGATGGATCACTGGAATGCTATGATTCTGGAACTAGACAAGCTCCAAGAGCACATCCTTGCCATGCGTGTCTGCACAGACACAGACAAATCAGACAGGGATGCTGTAAAAAGGCAATGCTGGGGATGAGGACAGACAAGCCCCAGGCACTGGGGAGAGGGAGAAGGTGTACCCTAAAACACGTGGCAATGCAATCTATTCCTTTTACCCTGGGCTGCAAAAGGAAGTGCAGTTCAAGTGGATGAATCTTGGAGATAACCAGAGTGATGGCAGTGCTGTGTGGTGGCAAGGTTGAGATTTATGACACTTCTGCAAAGTCTGCCTCTAAAAAGCTGTGGGGCAGGTGGCCTCTCCCCCTGAGAGGGAAGGCAGCAGGTACCATGATGCTGTGAGAGGGAGGTGCCAGCGTGTTTAGCTCTGGACATCACCCTCTCTGCCCCACCAGAATTTTCCTTTGCCAGATGCTGGGGATCTGCTCTAGGTTTCAGGGCACAGGGGCTCTTGATGTCCCCTCCAAAGTGAATGGCAGCAAGGGGTCTGTGTGTGAACTGACTGTGCAAGACAGGTAAACACAGTCTCTGTATTTCATATAGGGCTGCAGCTACAGTAGTAACAGCTCTGTCAACATCTGCTGTATATAAACTTTTCAATGGGCATGGCTAACCTGCAAGCCTCACTCAAAAACACAGGAAGAAAAGCAGAGAAGGAATTCACAACACGGCTGACTGCTGGCCTTCGAGAGGGAGTGCTGGGATTCCCCCCTCACTTTGCATTTTGGGTACAAATGCTTAAGCAAAGAAGAAACAAAAAAAAAGAACATACAGTAGCTCAAGCAACTTCTCTCTATTAATGTCATCATCTTTTCTACATACATCTCTAAGCAAAGCTAGCACCAGTTTTTATGTTTTTCACAGTTAATGGAATGCTGACATGAGGTATCAATAATATTCATTCCATCTATCAGCCTCTTCTATGGGAAAAGGTGAGTTCCTGCCTTTTCCACCTTTTAAAACACCACGTGCTGGGTGGCCATGTCCCACCTGCCTATCAGCCCATTGGGGCCCATTGACTCAGCACAGACTACAGGGAGAACTAACCAGGGTCAAAAGGAGAGGAAGGCACTGCAGAAGCAAACGGGACATTGGACTTAATGAGGTTTGTTAAATGCTCGCCTCCCCAAAACACACAGTGCTCCCATTTGAAATTTTATTATGGGATTATGGGAGGTAAGGTACTACCAAAGAACAGAAAAGGAGATTTCAGAGAAATACAGTGCCATCAAAGCCCTCAACTCCTTTCCAGACAAGGAGATTTTGCAGAGCACAGGGACATAGATGAGTAGTTTTCCCTTCCCTGGGTCAGTACCAAACTAATAATCCAGCAGGGTGCTGCTATGTTTCTAATGAAATACTCAGAGGACCTGATCACTTGATGCAGAGGTTTAGTGGAAGAAAAAGCGTGCAGTCATGTAATTTCAGGCTATAGTAATCATACAAGGGGCCTTCAGCAAAGTTGCACAGACAACACTGACCGTGGCATTTCCTAACTTTTAAGTGCTTGACTTTGTAATATTAACATCACTGCAATGCATTTTCAGTATCATTTCTGAGGGTTTTCTTGTAAAAACAACTTAAAAGTCAACTGCTTTTCCATGTTGCTGCTGATGCTGAGGCAGGTTAGCACCTGTGGAGCTGTAATATGGAACTTTCCCACTTCAGCCAGCAGTGTCATCGGCAGCATGAGTAAAACGCTGCTTATGAGTTGATTAAATGCTGGATGAGTGTGAGAATGCCTCACTCAGGGGTTTGACAGTGTCTTCCTCACAACAAGAATGCTGAGAGTCAGAAGCCCTAGACTAACTTCCAAGGAACAGAGCAAAGTGCACTGCCACAGGAATAAACCCTTTGCCCAAAGCTGCATCTCTTCTACTGCTGTTAGTTTTGCTTCCATCCTCTCCATGGCTTGCTGTTCCTTCTGTTTTCTAGCTTACTCTCTCCCATGCTATTTCTCTTTCTCTCCACTACTCCTTCTCATAGTGTGTTCCTCATCCCATTGCCCTAAAATGAGTATCCCCCTAAACATCTCTTCACCTCTGCTCTACTCCAGGCACGGATGGACCTTGAGGACAGAGGAAAGCAAGCTGCTTAGCATGGTAAATTAGGCCATGTGGTGTTCCAGGCTGCCTTAACTAGACCACTTCTTGAAAGACTGTTTAAAACTAACTCGGGTATCATAATTTGCAATCCACACTGTAGACATATCAAAATGTCCTTGTTCTCATTTCCAGTGCTTGCTGCCATAGCAACCCCTGGTCAAAAGGAAATTTCCATTGATATCAGAAGGAGCAGCATTTCACCCAGGTGAGTTTCTACTATGTGGCACATATTTTACTAGTGTATGTTCCTGATACGGTGTTCCCCAAATCTCCTATAGAGCTTAATGTGGAAAGTGATACTGTTAAGTCCTGCTCTCAGTAGCTCCCCTTCTACTAGAAGCTACACAAGTCATAGACCTCCTGATTTCTACCTGAATATCAACCAAGAGCAGACCTGCAGTCTACACACAAAAGGCCAAGAGCAGCTCCAAAACCTGCACATAATCTTCCCTGCCTGAGATTTTATCATGGATTTTAATTTAGATACATGATGATGATGATCTCTCTCTCTCTTTGCAATGCACCCTCTTGCTTGCTCTTTCTTCATATAAATCATTTCATGTATCAGGGAGTTTTAGCCAAAGCAGCGAAAACTGAAAGCTCAGTCTGATCAGCTGAATAAAGTTTGCTATGGAAAAGGCAGTCAGGGCTGCAGCAAGCTTTCCAGCTCACATGTAGGATACCCACTCTATAGGAAGAAAGTGTGGCTACAGAATTGGAACAGATTTTTATGAGAACTGTACCTGGATTTATGGAAGGAAAAGCCACCAGAACTGCTCCTCACTTTCTGACTTCTACATGCATCACATAATGCCAGCCAAAAGCAGGACAAAACTACAGCCAGCTAGAAAGGACCTGGAAATGACAGAGTACTTGCTCCTTTAATGTATATAAAGTATTCTGCAGTGCAACTTGTAACCCTCAGTACAGCTGACACGAGCTGACATTAATGGAAAATCAACAACTCTGGGTAGCACAGAGAGGAATCTAGTTCCTTTGCAATGAAGAAGCTCTTCCTACCTGAAAAAATGGCATTGTGCTATGTAATCTCAGGATAAATTGTACAAAGTATATTCCTCTAGATTCACTGGCTTCTCTTCATAAACACCTGTGAGTCTGTGCTTTTTGCTCAGAGATGTAAACCACCACATCATGCTGCAGAGGGTGAATAGGTGGTTATCATCCAGTACATAAGAAATTAGAGGAAAAGACTGGAAAGTCTATCTTGTACAGAAATCTACTCCTTGCTTATCTTTTGGGTATTCAAACATTCCTAACTTGCTCCACTAAGCTTGATACCTTTGCATGCTAAAGTGAGAAAGGTACTATGCCTTGCATCTAACCTAGTAAATTTCTGTCACATATGCAATTTGATTTTCTGTGGCAAACCAAACAAGCAATTATTTCCACTGCACTGATTACCAGAAGCAGTCTGCCCCCTCCCCCCCCCCCAATAAAACTATATCAAACATCCAGGACTGGGTCTGAAAGCACCTTCTACTGACACTATGCAGTTCCCAAGGCACTTCCCTACAGAAATTTCCTGCAATAGGGAAATGGAAACATCAGAGAGGCTCCATATTTTTCCTCTCTTAGACAATCCAAATATAATAGGCTATTTTGTGGAAAAGCCTCTTTTTTGAATAAAAAAATCAAAACACTGCAAATTGGGCTATGAGAAACATTTTTGCTCTTTTTATTTTTTTTTTTGCACATTACTGTCAGCAGTAAGATGCTGAAAAGTGAGCCATGCCCTCATGGGCACCAGTGAAATCCCCTTGCCTTCACTGGAAAAGCAACAGTGCAACCTAGGGGAACTCTATAAAACATCTGGTTGAGAAGACACAAGAAGAGCAAGCCTCTGCCTTTCTCCCTCTTCAGCTGCACTGGGTCATAAAGTAACATTTCCAAAGTGCATTTTCACAACGAATTAAGAGGATGTAATCGCTACTTAAAAAGCAGATCAATGAGGAGGTGACTTTCACAGGTGGTACATTTTCTAAATGTTTATATGGATGCTTACTGTGAAGGCCTCAGAAGACTTTTAAACACTGAAAACATTAACTCTCTACCTCACTCTCTAGCCTTCATCAAGATCCACAATGTTGTTACCAGCTTGCATCTCTGCTCCAAAATTAAAATGACTTCAACAGCATTGTGTGTTATATTCAGCCTATTCTAATCTGTTCTGTTCTAATTTACTCCATGATTTTTGAAAGAAGCGTAAGTATCTCAGGGTGTCAGGAAGCTTAATTTTCTCTCATATTTTCATGGGAAGACAATTATCATTTTGATGTGAAGAACTTTAAAGCGGACGTCTGCCCCACTTCTGTTCTAAATGCTGACGTGAAACATGCTAGATATCCCTCTTGCTAACTTTGGTCCTGTCACACATTCACAAATCTTATTTCCTGCATTTGGAGGTGACAGGTATTGTGCCTCTGCCTCCAGTCTTTCTTATCTAAAGACATCTTGTTTTTGTAGGCTTTTTCACAGGCTCAATGCTGAGTAGAAACTGTAATTATTTTCACATTCCTCATGCAGGACAAACCCTTTGTAAGAACAACAGTATTGTCAGCAGTTGTACAGCCTCAACATGCCCCCCCCTCCCATGAGATTCCCACCAAAACCACCCTACTGAGGGCTTCTGGCTTCTCTGTCCAACCATTAGTTTTGTCTCAGGGACAGCTGCAAGGGTCCCTACTCTGCACATACCATTTTCTCTCCTAGACTTGGATATAAATAGAGAGGGAAGCCAAAGAGCCAGAGCACGGTGTAGAGTTCTGCCTCTTTTCTGCAGCAGACATGATTGTCCATCATGTCCTTGGGCTGGGTGAGGCTGTGAGAAGACACAGAGAGGGTTGATCTCCACCTCCACTCTGTCCAGAGACACAGCCACAGCTTGCAGGGCGACTGGAACAAGACCAGCTCAGGAAATGAGGAGTAAGCATATCACTCATTTTTTTTCTGCCTTTTAGCTCCTAATTATCTTGCAATACATTTCACTGATAGTTTTATCATACAGAAACACAGAACATCTCTCTGGTTTCAGCACAAGATGACTACATTTAAAATGGCTTGCTATTCATTTTGGGGCAAAACTCAGTCTCTTCCTCTCCCCCTCAAGTTCACTGCTTCACATTCTGGGTCTGTTGGGCTTTTTCTGGGGCTTAGGGTGTCAATTCTTTAATAATGTATTCCAATAAAAGGAAAAGAAAGGAGGTGGGTATCAGCCATCTCAATAATTTCATTTTGGCCAATACCACACTTCTTACAGTACTGAGCCATGCAGCTCCCATGTAGTACCTAGTACAAATCAACAGGGTCCCTTTTATACTCATCCTCCAATATTTCTCTCCAACCTTAGAGAAACAGAGAATTGCTGTAGGGCAATGAACTCTCATTTTGCCATTGACATCTCTTCAATCCATCTCCCTGAGTTGGGAGACCCTTTCACAGTTCCAGAACCTCACCAGCATAAGGAATAATTAGTGTAATTAAGAATTAGACACAGGGTCTCTAAAATGGGAATCATAACAATGACTAACGTCACAAGAGTGTTTTCAGAATTAATTCATCTAAGTAAAGCACTTAAAAGATAAAAATGTAAGAACTGCCACATCAGATTAGACCACTGCTCCATCTAGTTCAACATCCTGTGTCCAACAGAGAGCAATAATAAATGCAGGATAGCAGATTGGGGATCCCCTCTCTCTGCAGGAACAGTGTTCAGTCTCAGCATAACCAATGACAGTCCTTGCTTACAGGACTATTTTATGAGTTAAAGGACATATTTAAGCCCCTACAACCCACTGCCACAAAACAAAGTGGTGGTCTAATTAAAGGAAAAAACCTAGGCACAGCCAGTCTGTGGCCATACATTCATTCCTGTGCAGGACAGCTTCTCACCAGGAGTTTCTGCTTATCAATGAGAGAACGTAAAAATATTCTAAATCTCCAAGTTTCAGAAACAGTTATGGAAAATGTAATTTTTTTTTCTCTCCAAGATGGGTACATAGAAGGGTATACATACACACACAAACTGGTTAAAAATTCAGCCTAATCCTTTACTGGCTCTGCTATGAGCAGGGGTGAGGATTGGACCCAGATGACTTATGGAAGTCCTTTCTGCCTTTTATTATTCCAAGACACTGTGATTCCACAATTTCCCACTGCAGAGTTCTGTCACTGAACATGAAACAAATTGTGGTAAACATAATTTTTAATGAAAATATTAATAAGGATGTTTCTTGGGTCTAGGACAGAAACTCAAGTTTAAAGCCAGAGAAAAAGGCTGACAGTAGAGTCTGATGATTATGGGTGTGATGAGGGAAATCTGGAAGGGAACAGACCCCCACCCTCCCTCACCTACTGGAGAGTCAAAGAATCACAGAACAGTTCCAGCTGGAAGAGACCTTGGAGACCATGGAGTCCAGCCTTTGTCCTAGCCCTAGCAACCTGCTAAATGATGCCCCCCAATGCAACATCTACCTGTCTCTTNCACTGCTGGGGGTTGCTATGGCCAAGGGGCAGCACCTGGCATTTGGCCTTAGTGAACTTCATGGCATTGGCCTTGGCTCAGCCATCCAGCCTATCCAGATCCCTCTGGAAAGCCTCCCTTCCCTCAAGCAGATCCACACTGCCACCCGGCTTGGTGTCATCTTCAAACTTGCTAAGGGTGCACTCTATGCCCTGGTCCAAATCATTGCTGAAGATGTTAAACAGGAGTGACCCCAGTACTGAGCCTTGTGGGACCCCACTCGTGACTGGCTGCCAATTGGATTTAACTCTATTGACCACAATTAGAAGAATTAGAATTAGAAAAGGAAGTCTTGGCCCTTGAGCCATTAGCTCTGCTGAGGTGGGTCTTTTGAAAATTCATTTATTTATGAAAAAGTTTCATGATGTTTCATACCTCTACTCCAAAATTTCCAATGTTTTCCCCACAAGGCACTGCTATTTCCTGGCAAGCTCACCTGGATTACTCTGCATTCTGTAAGCACCTGCAGACCTTACATGACTTCTAGCATCAGCTGTGACAAAGGTAATAACAATCTTCCTGTGAAGTTTCATTATCTCAGATGATTTGACACCTTTTTTTTTTTTTAATTCTTAGAAATGTTTCACTTTATGAAACAGCCTTATCTGAAAAGTAAATGGATGGGTTCAGGAGAGTTTGTCTTCATTTAAGAGTGGGGTTTTAAAACTTGTTTTTTACTTCTGCATTAATCATGCAATGTTTAACAGAAACAACCCATACAATGCAAAAGCCTGCTGAAAGATAGAGGCACAAGAGTTTTTTGTGTAGGATTCTACTCTATTCTATATTCTACCTCAAGACAGAGTAATGAAAAAGAACAAATGAGAAGACAATCTGTGAAAAATCAAATCCCTCATAACTGACCAGACCATAAATGAGCCTTACATTACTGGGACTAGAGAAATGTATCATCACTGCCAGATTATTGCAGAAGAATATATTAGTAATGTAGCAGGAGTCTAGTCCTTTAAGATGTGAGTGTTATCTAACCTCTCCACAAAGTTCAGGAAGAGGAGCCATATGTCCAAATAATCATTTTCTTGCTGGTGTTTAACATGTCAGTTTTTTTCAATAGGCCTATTTCATGTTTAAAAAAAAAAAAGTGTGAAATGTAATTTTTTTTGCAAAAGCAGCTCATTTTCAAGCTTGCATGGAAACAAGAAAAACAAAATCAAATGTCAAGTAGATTTGCTCTTTGTTGTAATTAATACACAAGCATTCACTTGTAGATGGTCCTGAGCCTGAGAACAAGTAGCATCAGTTGTGGTGCTATTAAAAACGAGTAGTTTTCTGGGAATTAAAGGGCCAAGTGACAATCCCCACTGAACTCAATGGCACTAGGCCACCTTACCTCAGCTAAGGAAGACACAAAAGGAAGGACAGCAAGAAGCTATGAGAATATGCCACATGCTTGCAGAGTTGTGCCCTGCAAGTGGTGAGACAGCAAAGAAAGGTAGGGCAGACTTCTTCAGAAGGAAAGGTGGGAACTGATGAACTGAAAATAAGGAAATGGCAAAGCCCTAACACTGCAGACTACATGCATGCTCAGTTTCTGGTCAAGGAGGTTACGTGAGATTTCTCTTTGAGTCAGAGCCATGTAGTGGATAAAAAGGCCCTGTCTAGCCAGGGGGATTTCCTGAGGCCATTGCAGACCAGCTCCACACACTGCTAAGAGGCTCATTTTATGAGAGGTTTTGTTGCATTTGTAACAGTGGCTCCCGATCCCCTAGAGCTTTAAGTGCCACATCACAGCGCTACAAGCCCAGTGCTGAATGCTTGGCACAAGGCATCTTCCCTTTCTTCTCTCAGTTTGGTTTCCTCAAGTCAGCAGGTGGGGCTCCAGGGCTCCATCTTGTTTTGATTTGGGGGGGGAATTTTTTTTTCTCTCCAAGAAGGTTGAAGAAAAATTTTCCTGTTGAATATTTGGCTCTTCTCCTCCTTTCCCCCATGTTGTTTTATGGAGGTGTTCAGAGAGAAAGGAAAAAAAAGGATTTTTTAGTTGTTTTTTTTTTTCCTTCAAAATAGCTCACTCCTTTTCCTGAAACGGGATGCTGGAAACACTTCATCACCAAGGTCTACTGGCCTGAGATCTGCTCATATTTACATCAGGGTGAATCAGCAGCAATCTGACTGAGGTCACTGGGAGTGCTCTGGCAGGCAGCTCCCCTCCTGGGACACGGGGTCAGGCCTAGGGAGCCAAGCTCCTCAGCAGCACCAGGCACAGCCCAAGCCCCAAAGCAGCTCACAGAATGGCTGCAAATGGATGCAGGGCAAAGAAAATGCTAACCTCTACCAACTTTCCCTGTGAGATGGTCATAAATGTGCTGGAACTCAAATGCTGGAGGGAGGAATGAGGGTAAAGCCAGCACAGCAAAAAGCCCTACCAACAAAAGTGTGTGATATTGGCCAGGTTAAGAGAGAACTGGGGCATCATATATTATTTTGTTATTTATTTTCCCACACAATTGTGTCCAATATGTAATTCTCTCCTCTCATTTAGGTCACTGCTGGATTTAGCCCTATGGGTTTGAACAATTAATTATTTTCACTGATAGAACTATTTCACTTTTGAAACTGGTTGGAACAGTAGATTAGTTCTAGATTAAATAATTTAACTACAGATCAGTAGTAGGTGTTTGCTCTATATTAAGTTGGCATATGACTGAGCAGGTATTAGTTTTTAACATTTTAATATACTTAATAATTTACAATGCTACATTGTAAACTGGCTGAATAACCATCACCTTGGAACACTACTGCCAACACCTCCAAATTTAATTTCTTCTCCAAAGAGCCACGCTCAACATTTTAAATGAGCAGCTATGGGGAGAAAGGAAGGAATGTTTAGCACAACAGACTATGAAAAGAAAGCTGCTTAACCCTGTGAGCATCAGCTCTCAGATTGTATAACCTTAAGCAAATGCTGTGCCTTGGTTTTCCCCATCTCTACATAACAATGGTACCTAATGAATCAATTTCTATAAAGACCACACACTTCTTTTTAAGATGCTTTTCAGTAGACTACTTGAGGCAGGCATTTCTCAGTTAATCTTTTATAACAACCCATAGATTAAAAGAAATTCGTGTGTTCTGTTAAACCAAGAAGTGATCCACCCTGTGCCTCAGTTTCCTCTCTGCAGCTAACCACTGAAAATTACTTCACAGAAATCCAGGGCAAGTTAAGTCACTGACAGTTACATAGGAATTGCAACTCCTTGGGCAGAAAGTCTCTTAAAAGAATGCAGTGGCACTGGATACTATGGATAACTGAGGCAGAAGAGGCCTAGAGCTCACACTATAAGAAGTTTTGATATTCATCATATCGCAACCAAAAGGACCTTAAGTTCTGAAGCTGCTGAAGAGCAGCAGCACCCAGAAAAAGGGAGGATGTACTGTGCTCTGCTGCTGGGGGAGACAGAAGGACTCCTTCCCTTCTTGTTCACAGTGACAACCACAGGCTGCTTCTGCTCTGCTGGAAAAAGGGGCACCAAACAGATGTCTACTTTCTAAAGGAAAAGCAAGAGTGAGGAGTATGGAGAAGGGATGAAGGAATGGCATGTTTTCAGAGGAGGGAAACCTATCAAACATTCAGAAGTGGCAAAACAACTTTCCAGTAAAGGAGAGTACTGGAGATATGTAAACTAACCTGGCTGCTCAAATGTCATATTTAAGTTCAGCTGATCACAGTAAGGGTCAGGAATGGTTAGTTTGGGTTACAGAAGTGTACAATTAGCCAGCTGCACTAAATATGGCCTTTACCTTCCTGTAGTGATAGATGGGAACAGACCAAAGTCAAGACACTGGAGGTCACATCTGATACACAGCAGAAAAACTTGTCCTTCCACATGTTATTGTTATTATGAGGTCTGAAATGCTGCAGATGGGCAACTGAGCAGTTGAGAAGATACAGTGTACATTAGAGAAATAAACTGAAAGCATAGTTAAAGGGTAGCAAGCCTTTTCCCTCCAGCTGCCATTGATAGGAATGATGCCCATTCTTGCCCTGGCAAAAGGAAAGAAAACATGAGTTGATGTCATTTTCCCTTCTCTACATTCTCAGATATGAAGACTAACATGCCACAGTATTTCACTACGAAAAAGTCCTGCAGCAGGACCTAAAAACACAGAAGCAGCATACAGAGAAAGTAATTTTCAAGGTCAGAGGACTGTTTTGATATTTAAGAAATACTAAAACAGACTTTGGCTTTTAAATTTGTAAACCAGAATCTACTTCCTGACCTGAGAGACAATCTGCCAAACTTCTAGCTGACCACAGGCTTTCCAGGGCAAGCTAGAATTATCAGGCACATTGTGTTGTCCAGATGCACACCTCTGATTTTAAGATGAAATGTTGATCAACCTTAAAAGAAACCTCAGTTTCTGAGACCCTTCATGCAAGTAACATGCCTCCTCACAGTAGCTGAAGAGGCAATTCTCTCTTTAATAACTTTTCTGGTACAATATTTTGCTCACTACTGAAGAACTCAATAGCTTGAGATTAATACACTAATGAAAAAAATGGAGGCAAACAGAAACGTTTCAGCACATGGAAGCCAAGTAACTCCTTTTAGTTTATACCAAGACTCCTACCAATCCTGCTGCAATACAAATTTCATTTAACTCTACACCTGACAAGCCAGACTTCTCTGAGACTGCAAAACCCTGCCAAATCCCCAGGCAGACTCTAAATGGGCTGAGGGACAAGTTCACAAATAGCACCTACATGCAGGTGGGCCACACATACATAGGCAGCAGAATCTTGTTATGCAAGCTCAACAAAACTTCATACATATATGGTATCAAGGGGTCATACTGTTGTTAAAGATGTACAGAAGATTGCATTGCTTCTCCCTGCAGCCTGTCTCTAACAGCTTGCCTTGCCTACCTCTGTGGCTCCAGTTGTACAAAGTGGGTTGTAAGATAGTCACGTTGCTCAAAATGGAGAGGCTGTACTTTCTGCCTTGCCTCTTATGCCAAACAACTAAATGGATTTTGCCCTTTCCATTAGGCAAGATAACGAAAATTTTCATTGTTTTCTCTCCACGCTTTTTTTTTCAGGGACAAAGCCTGAAAACTTTTAGCCAAAAATGGCAACAGTTTTGCAAAGGCTGCTTCACTGAAGAACAAAAGCCTGCTGGAGTGTTGTGGGAAAAAATGCTGCAAAGTTCCTTTTGCTTCCTAAATGCCTCCTGTATGCACCTGTGCTATTTAAATGATGCCAATTCTTCTTTGGACTATAACGTGAAGTACTTTCTTTTTAAGACTGCTTACTAGGTTTTAGTTTGTTTCTCCTGCTTCATTCAGAGTTGAAACTAATTGTCTGTTGTGGGTTTTTTGTATGTTCTGTCCATAATAATTAGCAGGAAAACAGAGAATTTGCAAGCCTGCAACTGTTAAACTGCCCTGGGCCTTACAGGATGTAACCCTTTCTCCAGGGAAGGATTTATCTCCAACAGACTACCCAACTCTCTGACTTCTGCTTTTTATTAATTCTTCTCCTCTTTCCAGTCATCTCAACATATCATCCTGGCCTGGAGCAGGAACAGTGTTGGCAGCAGGAGCAAGGAGGTGATCCTGCCCCTTTCCTCAGCTTTGGGGAGGCCTCACCTCCAGTACTGCATCCAGTTTTGGGCCCCTCACTCCAAGAGGGACATGGAGGTGCTGGAGAGGGGACAGAGGCTGCCAAGCTGCTAAAGGGCTTAGAACATAAGGCTGAGGAGGAAAGACTGAGGGATCTGGGCCTGTTTAGCCTGGAAAAGAGAAGGTTGAGGGGAGACCTCATAGCTCTCTAGAACTACCTGAAGGGAGGTTGGAGAGAGGCAGGGCCTGGTTTGTTCTCCCCAGTGAAGAGTAGTAGGACAAGGGGAAATGGATGGAAATTGCCCCAGGGGAGGTTCAGGCTAGACTTTAGGAGGAATTTCTTTGCTGCAAGGGTTGTGAGCCATTGGAACAGGCTGCCCAGGGAGGTGGTTGAGTCACCATCCCTGGAAGTGTTTAAGAGACAGGTAGAAGTTGCATTGGGGGGCATCATTTAGCAAGTTGCTAGGGCTAGGACAAAGGCTGCACTGATGATCTTCATGGTCTCTTCCAGCTGTAACTGTTCCATCATTCTATGAAAAGCATTTCTACAAAACCTCTGATAATAACTGAACTTCAAGAGAAAGTATCTAGTAAGCTGTGTCATGACTGCCACTACAGAGAGATGAAGAAGCTGAGGTGCAGTGACAGGAGACGAAGTGATTTCCTCAGCATTGGAGGGAGTTTTACAGCTAGGGTTAAAGTGAAAACTCATATCTCGGTTCTGTTAGCAAACCACAAGCTCACACTGCTTTTACTACAAACAGATTCCCCTTCACCATGCTGTACTTTCCTTCTTGCTGACTGTTCAGTATGATCATCCAAAAATACTCCAATTGGTGTTATTTTTCACACGCACCACCCCAAAACAAAATTCAAAAGGAAAGAAGAACACTTTCCTCCAACACAGCTCAACATCCAAACTAAGCAGCAGGAAAATCGTATTTATTCACTCTGGTTTCAAACAGTAAAATGATTATTAATAAGTTATAGATTGGACCATGCCCAGAATAGGTCTCTGGTGACAGCTCTCTCACCTTGAGAGCCCTCAGGAGGGCTAGGGGAGAGGAAGGAGTGTATGCATGCCTGTAACTGGGGGCAGTACTTTAATACAGCCAAGCTTCACGATCACAGTAGGCAGCATTTGGCAGACTTTGCCTTTGGGAATGAAGTGGGAGACAGCAAGCAGGGAGTTGGGACCTGAGGCCAGCACATGAGTACAAGTGAGGCTCTTCACCTGCAAGCTAGATGTGCCTGAAATGAGAGCCAGAGAGAGACAAGCTGGGAGCAAACTGATGCTGAGTGTGCCTGAGAGTGCAGCCATGCTGCACAGGCTGAGTGACCCAAAGGCATGGGTGCTAAACGTGGTCATCTTCTCTTTCTCTGTAAACTCTGACAAGCCCTGTACTTTTCTCTATGTCTTTGTTTTCTTGTTTGAGTATGTGATATTCCAGTGAAATAGAAATATTAGTATTTGATTAACTCAGAGCTACAAAGCTTAGTTCCTTAGAGTCTCAGAGATCTTTGAAATCTTTGAAAAAACTATATAAATATTAATTCTTTTATTTTTGTAGCACTACATTAACAACTGTACAGTGGAAGCTGATGAATTAAATAATCTATGTCTATATTTGCTTATACCTTTCTGAAACTGTTACCTTTTCAGCAGATATTTCTCCTGCTTTGTCTCAAGTCAGGAATGACATTTTTGGTAAAGCTTTGCACAAACCCCTTCAGCTGGCTTTGAGTCATCCAAGTATGTAAAAAAAAAGTTTCCAGCTGTTAAGTTTTCCATAAGCCATTTTTCTTAAACATGCTTGTATAATTATAACATTGCTTTGTTTTAAAACAGCAAAATTGACACGTACATAGTCCTGAAAGAGAAATAGCAGCACTGCCATCTTTGAGACCATTTGGTTTTTGAAATAAGAAGGTTATTATCATATTAAAATAGCTTTCTTTTCTTAAAGAGCCTCCTAGACACTAAGCTACAGTTTTCTAACTGTAGACACTCAATTGTGTAAATAACAAGGAATAAACCCAAAAATGAACGAACCAACCAACAGCAACAAAAAACCCAAAAGAAGGAAAAATACACTGTACTTGCAATCTGTGACTGAGCTGTAATAGGAAGGACTGGGGGCACTTCACACTGGGAGCAGGCTCAGTCCTGCCAGCTTCAGACCTGCCTACAGTGCACTCTGCATACATACATGCACTCTTGAGGAGCACAGCTAAAGCTCTAGCCTGGTGTCTTCACCAGACCCAGCTTGGTTTTACACACTCCAGAGAGATGGGAGATGGCTGCACCCATGCACTTCTCAGTCCCATCTGCTGGCAGGTGGCTCAAGGCCACTGTCTCCAATCCCAGGCCAGTGACCCCGAGTTTTAACATCTGGTGTGCTAATAGCTATTAGGGTCAGAAAATGTGTAGGTGGCACAGTCTGCTTTCAAGATCATGCTCCAACTACTAGTACAGCCCTACATTTATGCGCTGTCTAAAAAACTTGGAACTGGCACTTAGGGTGGGATAAGGACAACTGTATCTTTCCTCCTTGCCCACAACATGTGGTGCTCCACTGTGATGACCATAGCTTTCCATAAAGATTCTGAATTCTGTTTGGCATTGCATATTTCTGCAGTTTTAATTACTGCATCTTGGCATTTTGGTACAGAATGGCATCAAATGAGACTGGAGATGATTCCTCACTTCTAGTCTGCCTAGACAGAAATATAGTGACAAGATACCAAGAAGAGAAGAATCAGCCATTTATTTAAACACTTCATTTAATCTGGAGTATCTCAGCTTTTGATGTCTTAGTGGAATAAGTGATGGTTTTGAGAATACTAATAGTGGCTGAAACTGGAGCTGTAGTCTGATTGATTATTGGATTACATGAGTTTCACTCTCAGAACTACTATGGTGATGTGAAGGCACATGTGGCTTTTATGCCTTGCGTGAATCACTGGCCTCAGCAAGAACTCTTCTGTCAGGCTGGAGGAACTCTTTTCTAAAGATGCATCATTTCTGCAACAGGAAACTCGCTGCATGTGTAGATTTCTATACAGGGCTCAACTGTGCTGACACGTACAGACAAGAAGAGACTCCATAGCTGTTCCTCATTCAAAGAAAACAGTAGTACCTCCTGCTTTGCCTTTCCAGGGACATATCCTCCTACTGTACATGTGTGAGTTCATAGAAACTGTCAGTGTCAGTGACATGACAGTGAATCTGAGAAGACAGTCTGACTTGTCTGAAAGCAAAGACACAACTCTGATCGGCTTTCAGACAAGAGAAAAGTGTGTGTGCATGCAAACACTCTTCCGTACCTTCCACTACCTGTGCTTTCATCAGTACACCTAATAACTCAGTTGTACATCCATTGCTTTGAGAGGTTTTCTGAACGTGTCTCAAACCACATCAAACATCAGCAGTGCTCAACAAACAAAACGTCACTGGAATACAATTACATGGAAAAAAACTCAGCAGTTCCTACCCATCACACCATCTCCTCCCTGTACTATCTGCCTTGGTAAGCCTGCAGCTAGGGAACATACAGTAAGAGACCCTATTGTAAGCAAGTGGCAGAGGTAAGGTTGCTGTGGGAACCCTAACTCTAAATTTCCTGAGTTTAGGGAGATTAAAATCTCAGTCTTCACATCCCATTAGCATAGTTTTTGTGCATAGGGAACGCTGTCTAGGCGAGTGTATTGTTTCTAGAGGAAGAGGTAAACAGGTGTCTGCACGTTTTGGCAGCTCTAAGCTACATGATCCACTTCTCATCAATGCTACTGGATTTTGAAACCCACCAATACCATAACAAAGTGGGAAAAGCAACAGAAAAAAAATCCAAACCAGCTGGAAGTTATGCTACATACTTTACTATTCTGAGCATCACTGTTGAGACAAAAGAAGAGTTTGCCATTTGCTAGTTGTTAATAATCAAGTGAAGATCTGCCAGACACACTCTTCAAGGGCTCTGTCTATCTGGACCAGGTAGATGGTGCACTATACAAAGGACTTTACAGACAGAGAAAGAAAGACTGTTCATGGACAATGATGCAGTGTTCTTAATTAAGATTTTCATTACTGATACATACATTAAGGTTTTGCTAATGCAAGTGCCCAAGCACTCTCATGTGCAGGTAGATTCCTCTGATTCTATCTCTAGAAAGCCTTTTGCAGATCACTACAAACATTCACTAGCCAAAGCTCAAAATGAGCTCACCTGCCCTTTGCTACAATGACAATGAAAAATAAAACCTGGTATTTTATTTGTCTGCTGAATAAGAACTTAACAGTTTGCAGGTATGAGACTGAAGAGACTTTCACAAGGTGTACTGAAACTGATTCTGATCTCACTTACACTGTTTGATGTTGATGTAACATCAGCAGCTTCAATAGCATGAGTGCAGCAAATGTTGAAGAAGAAAATAATGAAAGAGACACATAGGTAAATGGAAAATGGGATAAAACACAACATGAGTTTACCAAAGGTAGATTGTAGTAGACTAACCCGATAACATTCTTTGATAAGATAACTGATTATCCAGACAAAGGAAATGCAGTAAATTTAATCTATCAGTACAGCATTAGATACAGTATCACAAGGGAAATCAGGAGTTAAGATGAAGATTTGCAAAAGGATTGTAACGTGAGCAAATGCTTACCTGAAGGGGAGATGGGCCAGTGGTGAAACAGAGAATTATTGGGCAAGATAAAGGTTGTATTTGCACAATTTTTTAGTTAAACATAATAGTATTTTCTATTAAAAATTTAGGGAAGTGGGGCCCCTTGAAGTGAGGGGGTGTAGAGCAGGAAAAGTAGGGACTATGCTTAACAGCCATAAATGGATCCATCAGCTTCAATAAATGTCTAACAAACAACATTTGGGCCTCATTCACCTGTAACGTTTCTGTGTTACTTCTATGCTTCTGTCCTTTAGAAAGTTAAAAGATGCTCTACCTCTCTCAGCAGCTTACTTGTACAGTTGAATTAAGTATCTAGATCTAGTTCACTTCTGTGCTTGTAACATATTCTTATTCCCAGAACAGGATGCCCATTCATCTCCAAATCTGCTTGCTGAATGCTTTGGATCTCCTTTGAATGCTGGACCCTGCCTCCCAACAAAATGCTGCCAGAATAAGATGTGGAGGAGAAATACTTGGTGAACAGAAGGACTCACAAAAGCACTGCTTCTCCCTGAGCATATTACATGCTTTTCCTGACCTATTCAGCCTAGGATGCTTTGAGAATGTCTTCAACAAGACAAACTAGGCTGAGCACTAGCAAGGCAGTGATGTTGCACTGGCATGCTCTATGTACCAGGATGACATGCATCAAAACACTGCCAGGCCAGGATGGAAGGTGACGACAGTGCCACAGAAGTCACAGGAGAAGGTATCAATGTGAGATTAATTTGCAAGCTCTAAAAGAAATGATCTGCCAGCATACTTTCAACAGGTTAAAAAAAAACTACCAGGATTTTTGACAGCCTTCCCTGAGGCATGCCTCTGTCTACAGGTAATTCAATGAATAAAACTGCTACCTTGCCATTAAAGTTCAGCAGAAGAAAAGCTGCATTTTTGTTTAAGTCATCTGTGGCAGAATTTAATTATTTAGTAGGGTAACTAGACCATGCTAAGCATGCACAGACATTCAGGCAAGAAATTTGCACTAACACCCAAAACTTGAAGGATTTTTTAAGGGCAAAACCTGAAAAACAGTTTCTGAAGCATGTTGCTCTTTGGAGAGGGTTATATGCTGATCACACATGGCAGGTTTCCTTCATAACCTTCAGTGCATATTGCAGAGCATCCAGAATGTAACACATTAATTTTTTGTCTTTTATGTAAGAGTAGATTTACTGCAAAAAGTGAAATTCAATTAATCCCTTTTACAGACATCCAGGATAAGTGAACACAGATGAATATGAAATTTAAACACACATCCGGATCCAAATGTTGCAACTGATCCTTACTTTGGTGACTGGGTGAAGCATGAATACCTTTAAATTGTCTGCTATTTGAAGTTAGGATTCCAATTTTGTCTCTGCAAAATCAAGCTGTTTAGTGTATGCTTAAGAAGCTAAAACAGTAGAAAACAGCATTCAGGAAACTGATATAGCTATTCTATTAAACTTCAAACTCAGTATGATGGAATGGGAGAGAGCAAGATCTATTCAAATCCAAGAGTATTTGCTTTTGGAGGTGGTGTGCAAAAATCTAATATTTTGGGCATGCAAACACATGAAATGAAAATATTACCCGAGGGGATGAATTTGTGAACCATATTCAGCATGATTTTATCCAAAATTATGGAAAGAGGCAGCAGTGAACAGAGGCAAAATACACTGTGAATCTTTGATGCCTTAGAGTTCCCACTCCCACCAAGAGGTAAAACAGCCTACATGAAGCTTGGCCTGCAGACTACTCACATATGTTTTGACATGAACACCTGTGTAAAAACACACAGCTAAACTATAAGGCAGATGGCAAGAGAGGTGGAGAGAGAAAGGAGGTGCTGGAGATACTCTTACAAGCTCTTTTTCAATCACTATGTCCTGAACATTGGACGTTCAGCATGAATATTGAGATGCAGTCTGGCATTTAGACCTCTGTGAGTATTCCTATGTCAGTGCCAGTTTCAATAGTCAAAACCCTATGATCTTTTGATGAAGAAATGACTTTAGGGAAACCAGCTATTTCTAGCTATACAGTTTTATAGCAACCACTTCTCCAGTGCTACTTGCTCTTGGTATCATTATTACCTTAGATATGCTGTGTACGTTTTATAGAGACAGGTACACAACGTCACCTTAAAGCAGGGTGCATGAAAAAGGATTTCTGCAGGAGAAAACCAGATAATTCATTTCAGAAAAGAGGGACATTGGTGATATAACTGCAGAATAGCAACATGCTTGCCAAAGTTGCAAGATAATTTACCAGAACGGCAGAGGAAATATTCTGCAAGTCTCTGCCCTACTCTGCAGCTTGGCCATTTTACACAGTGATTTCAGACCTAACAAACTGGACTGTCTTAATATTTTGATGGTTGGTGTTCAAACTGCTGTAGGAAACGCTGCTACTGATTCAGCAAGGTGGTATTTTACATCCAACCATATTAAATTATGCCAGTGTGGGGTAAAAGCACATTGAACAACTGCATTTTCTTTCTGGCCTTTTTTTTTTTTTCCTAGCTAAATCTAAAATACTATGCTCCTAGAACTGTCTAGTTTAAAGTCCTTTTTTTTTTCCTGCTGTAATCTGTTGTATTATTAAAAAAAAAGCTAACACTCAATACATTTTTATCACACTAATTAGATGAAAAATAACCCAGAACAAAAAGATCTCTCATAAGCATAATGGCAGAAAGGTGTGACTGTCAAGCTGGCCAATCTTAAATTAAATCTCCTTCAACTTCAGTGGCTATCTTGTAGGTATTGCAATTAGAAAGCAGCCTGCATACATGCCTCTGTTGTAAGCCACACATCAACTTCATAGCTACAGGCAGCCATTACTATACTTAAACAAATGTTTAAAGGAAAAACTAATACCAAATTTTGCCCTGGTTTTTAACCTGGCTACTTCTCTGGTTTTCTGGATATTTGGTTTAGTTTTATTAAAGATATGTTAGAACAAAAACCATGAACTTTGTCAGATTTGTTTTAAATAAGGGTGGGTTTTTTTCATGTAAATCTATTGCTTAAGTCCATTTGATGGCTATGTCTTCAGAGAAAGAATAAAGCTTAAAGTTGTGGCACTAGTTCAAAAACATTCATCCCGAGGTGCATTTCCAGTTATACAGTTTGATTTCTATAAACACATCAGAGCAGAATTTCTGGTCTACTGCTATTTTGAGCCTGTTTCACCATTCCTCTCATTTGCAAATGCCAAATAAAAGGCCTCTGCCCATATTGTTCTCTTTTTTGGAACATTCCCTTCCTTCAGGAGACGCATAAAAGCTGTGGTAATGATATTCCTTTCCTGCCTCACACTCTGTGACCATTCCCTTCCAACAACTCCTTATTTTCAGAAGCAGATTGACTGATTCTTCTGCGTAATGTGCATGTCTATTTATTACATTAATTATGATAACTCCTGGAAAATGCTAACTCTTGAAAGTTGTTGCAAACATAAGGCTTATTACATCTAGACTTTGCTGGCACTTTGCAAATGTTCATTTTTGATTCATGAATAAGCTTGACCTGGAGGTTATCATCCTCCTCTGAAGTAACGGAGAGCTTCTAAAGAAAGCTGAGAAAAAGATGCCTCTTCTCAGTTCCTGATGTAGCAATCACTGTTGTTCCTCATCTGCAAAACACTACTAAGCACACTAACCAAATAAAGGGATTCAGATGGTGCTAATTAGTTGCTAGTTCAGAGGAACTATCAATTAGTTGCTAGTTTAGAGTGCTAACAGATGAGAGTTTGCTGGTGAACAAGTACCAACAGCAGGGACACATAGATAGATATTAAAGACTATTTGAGCATCATCTTGTCTGAAAACTGAATATGTATTCTCAGAAACTGGCAACTGGCAGGCTGGAATACTGCAGGGTGTCTTTTGACATACAAATCACTGACCAATATGATGAATGGTTCTCATAACTATGATGAGATCAGTAAGATGCTGCTCAGCTTCCCTTAGGTCATCATTACTTGACCAAATATGTCTTCACTAAGCTGAGGAATAAGTAGCACTTTTTTATTTCTCTCCCCCCTCCTGTTTTTTTGAACAGGATGTCAAGTAACAAGGATTAAAGTCAGTGCTGAATCTAATAGGAATGATGCTGGAGTTCAGTACAACCTGGTTACATCAGAAACCTATTTCAAGGAAATGGACAGATGTTCACGGAATTAGGTTAACATGTTCTGCAGCTTCTTTATATCTGGATCACTTTGGTGCATTTCTAATTTGCCCTTACCAAAGCTAAGAGAGGATAATGCTTCCATATTGTATGGATTCCATCTGAAGGGGTAGTGCTCTGGAAGTAAAAGAAGTCTCCTAGTAGCTACCTATCTTAGTGTAAAGCATAGACTCACAGAATCATTAAGGTTGGAGGAGACCTCTAAGATCATCAAGTCCAACCATACCTATCACTACCATACCACTAAACCATTTTCCTAAGTAGAACATCTATATGTTTCTTAAACGCCTAAAAAATCTGTGTGTTTCTTAAGCACCCTAGTATTGTTGATACTGTTGCAAATGGTTGACCATAGAAAAGCTCAAGACTGGTTAGAAGACAGTTCTTTCATCAAAAGGCTGATTTTTGAGAAAGAATCCACCTGCTTCTCTCAAATTCCTGAGGTCATTCAAGCAGAGCAGAGATTAACTGTATTTCTCTTAAGTGAGAATATTGTTTGGTGAGATACCCAAGGAATCCTTCCACCTGCAAAACCTTGATGCCATATAGTCAGACAGACGTGTGTAACCTGGGGCAGGAGGAGGAATACAACTCTGAATCACTGACAAGTTGTGGATAGTGATATGAGAAGTGCACCCAGCGCTGGGTACCGAGGAAGAAGGCAGAACAAATCAGTTATTATCTCCAGATCAGAGACATACTTGACAGGAACCATTAACAGCTTCTAATACAAAATGTCCCAATTCCACTTTTTCAGTTACCCAAAAGAACTCAATACCCAGTGGCCTGAAGGCCTATAGCTTCCAAGGAGAAAGGAGAGAGCCAGTAAAACAAAACAGACCTTATACACATGCCTGAAATCAAGTGAGGCTCCTGTGGAGCTTGCTGAGAAGGGAACAGTGAAGCACAACAAAGCCCTTGGCTGTGAAATAAGCCTAACTTAAAGAATCAAGAAAGTGTGTGACTAGTTTTACAGGTCAGGAAACAAAGGCAAACAGACAGGAAACAGCTTATGCACGGTCACACAGCAAAGCACTGTTGGTGAGGGATTTCAGCTCTGGCTTTCACACATGCCCACCTTCCATGAAACCAGCTTGCTGCTTCCATCTAAACTGCCTTGCTCTGCAGAGGTAGAACAATGATAAACTGGTGCCTTTGTGCAAATGTTGAAAGCACACAGTTTCTGCCACAGACACACAGAAATGATTTTGCTGCTGCTTGCAGGAAGTGTTAACATAAACGGTGTGTGCTTCACATCCCTGAGTATCATTAACACTTTTCATTGATATTATGAAGTTCTGCAACAAAAATAATAGGATTTGTCAGGGGCTGCTATGAACCACCCCTGCTGGATAAATACATAATACATGATGGCAAAGGTCTGATGGGACTTTAATCAATTGCCTTTCCGAGTCCAATAAATGTCACAGGAGACGTAAGCCACGTTGCAATCCTGTGGGGGTTTCTGCTCCCCTCGTCTCGCAGGCCTGACACTGCCACAGGGAGCTATGCATGTGCATAGACTCCTGCTTATTTGTAGCAAATACATCAGAGCAAAACTGGAAGAGCACGTTGTAAATTACAGATTTGGGACACCTTGTAATGAAAGGCAAAGGAGACAGGGAAGAAATATGGGGACACCATAGGCATGATAGGTCAGCTCAAATACGTCTCCCTGGTAGCTGGCATTGTCATGCCACCTTTCACAGTCTCTGCAGCATATCTCATGTTTCTGCCCACAGGGTGGGGGGAGAAGGATGTGTACCATTACTTTCTGCACCACAAAAACAGGGAGTCAACTTCAAATGCTAAAGTCACATATTTTAGGGCTAGTATCAGGAAGAGAAAGCTCTTTGATTGTTTCAGCATGCACCTGAAAAAATTACAGACATCCATTTGCACTTTAGCATCCCTTTGAAGAAATTCCAACAAATAAAAACACAACTTGAACACAAATTTGCCGGGTTAATTCCTCTCCCAAAGACAAAAGAGTTATTTTTCTTACTGTGCTATGCTTTTTTTTCTAAAAAAGCCCAACCCAATAACAACAACAACAAAAAAATCTAGGCAGCACTTTAACAGCCATCTACTTTCCCCTCTGAAGGGGTAGAAGACATGAATTTATATTGCAAAATGGAGATCTGAAGTAACAAAAAGTCTAAGCATATTTGGACATGGAGTTCCAAATCTAAATTTAAAAGCCTTCATTATTTTTGGTATTCACTGAATAGCTCCATCTTGGACATCCCAAAACAGTGGCTTAAAATGCTGGTGGACATTTGAAAAACTTTGGTCTGTCTTTACTTAACTATAGCAAATATTATGAAGTGGGAGTGCTGTATTTCCCTTTATATCACAACAAGAAGCATCATTGTTTTAAAAAGACTAGATTTCACTGCCAATATGTACAAAGGAATTCCAGAAAAGCACAAACTTTTGCTCCAAGTACTCAAAATCATCACATGTCAGAACCTGGCAAAATTAAAATCCAAATGATAAAAAACTCACTCTCTCAAAGGTTCTATTCCCTATAAACCCTCAAAAGAAGAAATCAAACCCTAAACTCAGGAAAATTTTAATTCTTCCTATTCTTGGTCTTAAAATCAGAACTCTTTTCTCTACTTGTTTACGCTTGCAGAGCATGGAGTACTGGATATTTCATTCTGAATCAGAGCACAACAGCCTAATGCCCATCACAACATGTATATTCCCAAATATAACAGAAATCTTCCATATTGTCATCCAGAAATGCATATAAAAATTCAAATCAATCAATTACACAATGTCACTGAACTAAGCCCAAGTCCCATAAGCTGACATTGCACTGAAAACCTCAACTGTTGCATTGGAACAAAACCTCAGTACTGAGTCCTGTGGCCATGGGGAGCAACAGAGAAGTCCACAAGGGCTCTGGGCTGACTTGGATGGAACTTGAACAGAACAAACAACTCATACCAGTGACAAGTATAAAATGTTTGGTATACATACTTACACAAGAGACAGGAAAGGTTCCTTCAGAGGAAGGCCACAAACTGATCGTGAGTGATCTGAGAAGAAAAAGGAGAAAGAGAAAAGTTAATTAAGTGACAATAATCATATTAAATGATACCAATATAAACAGGGTTTGAGGAGACTCACAGGTGGTAGCAGTTCCCACAGGAGAGAGAAAGAAAAAGTGTTTTAAATTCACAAACTGCTTAAAGATCAGAAGTTTTGAAATTACCTGACCCCAAAACTATGTAGCTGAGAAAAATGGTAATGGTTGAGGAGCCTTTCAGTCCTGGGATAATTCCAAGACAGCAGAGAATAAATATCCTCTGGTGGCTGTTCAACAGCCTCCGTGAAATAGGTTTGTGGCTCCTCTGGACAAATGCTCTTATCACAACAATACTGCCAGATTTGAATGGCATCCTTCTTAACAGTCATTGCAGATGACACAGGCCTCTGAAACAGAACTTGCCTTCTTGATCCTGACCTTCAGAGAAGAGGGGTTAGGCATATTATTAGGTCTGAGGATGCTTATATTACAGCTGATAGCTGCACAGAAAAATTGTGTTGTCTTAGTTCCTTCTGTCAACACTGCATCTTTTGGACTTGACAGATTTGTAACCCTGAGACCTCTAAGGAAAAAATGGCTGCATGGAAGTGGAATGGCTAAAGGACTGAAACTTCATGTAGGCTACAGGTATAGTTTCTAAAGCCTACTCCAGTGTATCTAAGCTTTATTACCAACACATCTCTAAAAATATATTAACCTGGGATGAAGTAATAGACAAAATGAATCAAAGCCTGATGTTCGGAACTGTAACAAGAAA
Source organism: Bucco capensis (assembly GCA_013396975.1). NCBI lineage: Eukaryota > Metazoa > Chordata > Aves > Piciformes > Bucconidae > Bucco > Bucco capensis. Next base: position 1,460,828 of record VWZO01009773.1, read on the forward strand.
ACAAAGGCAGATCCCCCCAAATGTTCAAAGCTACAAATTGGTCCTGTCCCTGCATCCCTTCATCCAGCTGAAACAAACTCAGGCAGTCAAGAGCAGACAGTGCTCCCCAAAAGATTGTGCTCAGAGGACCAGGAGCACTGTGACAAACACTATGGGATCCATGTGCTGCACTCCAGTGCTTGAGTCAAGACATGGCCCTTACCTCCTGTTTCCTCTTCAGGTACAAGGAAAGATTAGCTCTATCATTCCTCAAAGCAATTAAAAGTACTCAGAGAAAAGCAAACCTAAGTTAAGAGAGCGAAGAAAAAGTGAGGAGCTGTCAGAGGGGAGAAAGGGCAGGTAGAAAACTTTTAAGTTATAGCTATTATTTGTGGGAATTATGGGCCTTGTAGAGGAGAATGTGAGAGAACTCACATGTGCATATCTAGTGGTTGATCATGTGCAAGAGAGGTGGAAATAATACAGCAAGGAGCAGAAAGAATCGTAACAAATCCAGGGCAGCAAACAAAATTCTTACAGGATCCTTTGGATAGGCCACCTGGAACAGATCTATTTAACAGCAAATATCTCTTTACAGAAGCTGACTGCTTCCAGATGTATGGAAGATATGCACGAGAGAGATGACAGGATGGATTCTGCCCAAAATGAAAAGCTGAAGTGCCATAAGGTGAGAGAAAGGGTGGAGAGCAGGCCAGTGGAGAGCAGCTCACTATTTATCTCACTTTCAAGAATCCATTACTCTGATCAATGTTAACAGGGAAGTTCTGATGGGAAAAACCTCCTTTGCTAAGCAGGTAACCCTTATTTTCCTTTTACATTGCTGCTGAAGATTGAACCATGAAGCCCATAGATTCATCTGCAATAGACTACACATGAAGGCCTGTTAGTGGCTGGCAAGTAGGAATTCTTTCTTTCAGGGTTTAGGGCAGATGGGGCAGTTAGCTTCACACCATGTAAGAACCTGAGAAAAGAAGTCTGAGCTAAAGGATGTGCTTTGGAGTCCCAGAGTTTAAAAAAAACACCCCAAAAAAAACAACAAAGAAATCACCACCAAGAAAGAAATGTTAAAAAAAAAAAAAGTGGGAGGCATCAGCTCAGGAAAAAAACACAGAATGGAAAATTTTAAGCTGGGTGATTACAGTTTGGCTCTGTTGTAAGAAACACAAAATAAGTTCTATTAAAGGGAAGTGTCAAGCAACTTTGATGACATGGATGCCAAAGAATTCTAGAAATTACAGCCTGAGACTCTGGAGATGCTGAGTAATGACTTACACCAACATTACTGTTGAATTTGCTGTAAGAAGTGAACATGATTGTCCTACCTAATTAAAACTGGAGGGTAATTTTAGACAGGCACAATATAATAGAAGATGCAAATGAGAATCTGCCAAATCACCAGAACTGAAACACCATCATTTTTTTTAATGATCACAATTGGTCTGGACATTTGATTACCAGTTTTGCTCAAAAGAAAATACATGAAAACAAAACTTTCTCTGTAAAGTAGTGGAAAACCAAGATGAGTCTGAGGAAATCGTGATTCATTTCAGGTTAGATAATTGCAGAACACGTATGCAGGAGAGAAGTGGGCCAAATCCTGTTCTCACTGCCCTGTGCAATTGTGCTGACTTAATTGAAACCATCAGCAGAACCTGAACCATTAAAATGCTGGGGTGAAACTTTTCATCGTATGGTGCTGTTTGTCACCAGAGACATACTTAACCTAATTACATTAGATTAACACAGTAGATTTCTTCAAGATATATTATTATATAATAACACTAAAAAATGGAGTCTAAGAAAGCTGACTGTTTTCCCCAGGTCCCCATATTATAAGCAGAAAAAATTACCTGTCTCTATTTATGTCATTTGTCTTCAAACCAGCATGGCTGTGTTTGGTGGGGAGGACAAAGGAAATCCACTCATCTTTTCCATATTGAATTCCTCATGTTAATTATTCATGATTACTTGGAAGCTGTTTTGGCTATTGGACAAAATAGGCAGGGGCTAATCTTAAGCCTGCCCTTGCTTCACTGTGGCCAGATTCTGCCCATGTTTTCTTTCTTTGCTGCATGAATAGATTCCACTTAAATCACAAACACTAAGAGACAAGCAAGGCCTAAACCTTAAGGATATTTAGGAATCTGTCCCCCCTTGAGTTTAATAAGGTTCTCAAACACTGAAGAATTTCTATTTATGGGGATTTAAGATGGTGAAACTCAGTCATACAAGTTACATTATATAAGCAGCTAACTGATTTATGAGGCTAACTACTATTTTCTAAAGTGACTTAGGCACTGGTGTCAAAGTCCATTGGAAGGCAGTGGAATTTGGGCTCTAAACCACCTGGGGACTTGAGGATGTTTTACTTTTTTCAGCTTAAGCACTGCTTATTTTCAATGAATTTAACATCTTGGATGCCAAAACAATTTTTGCAATTGGCAGTCTGTTCCTTATTACAATTTATTCACTAAATGGCTTGAATTAACCTGCTTCCAAAGTCTTTTCTTAGCAGTAAATTGGGACAGTGATTCTGCTCCACTTTTGCAAATTTATAAATTGATTTAGGATCTCTCTGATGTGATGCACTACCAAGGTGAGAAATCCTATTCCTTCAGACCCTAGACTGGCAAGAAACAGGCAAAACTAAACTGTTTACACCGGGAGGTCTGGCAACAGATTCAGGTAATGCTAAACTGACCGCTCCTGCCTCAAAACATTTTCACCCTTTATCGATATGGAACCACTTAAGGGCTCAGCTCTGTCATATGTAATCTACTCTACAAATTGGATCTAGGATGCAGAGTCTTGTCACCCCTCACCTCCTGGATGCACTACACCTGCTCAGTATCTAAACTAGAATTTAATCCCAGTGGAAGATAAAGAAAATCATCTACTAGAGAATTTCTCAGTTCAGAGGGGGCCAAATGAAGCCAGTGCCATCCTGGTGAATGAGGAGACAGCTGAAATTTGGTGGAGCCCTGTAAAGGATCTGAGGGGGAAGAGAGGCTGCACTGAGTCTCTGACACAGCAGAGGCAGATTACAGAAAAATTAAATTGAGGATTTTAGTGGATATAATTGTTGGTTTTATATATTAATGAACAACAATAATACATGATTCTAAAGTGAATACCGGGTTTGACATTTAATCTGAGCACTCATACTATCCATAAATGTTCATAAACGTCACAAGACCTCTACCCTTTGATTGAATTACAATCTAGTATGCAATTTAGGAAACACGGATTAATCTACATAGATTTATACTTCTGCAGGTTACATTGTTATTTGTTGATTTATATCCTTTTCCCCTCAGTGTCCTTTCCATCAAGAATCCAGGAAAATACATGCAAATCTCTAATAGGAGAGCAGCTCAAAATCCAGGGACTAGCAGCAGATGGAAGCTTGGTTCAGTGAAACCTATATTAATTATCATTTGCTTTTTGAAGTCACCTCTGCTAATGGCCAGAAAAATCTTAGTCCCTGTGATATCTCCTATTACCTTCACATTAACTCTTACTACAGCCAGGAATCATCTAACATGCTCCTTAGCAATGCTGTGCAATTAAACTACCTTTCAATCAGCTTGCCTAGGAATCCAGAGATGGGAACTGTTTTAATATTAGGAGTTAATTACCCATATGTAGAGAAAGGCAGTCAAATGTTATGTTAACATACCAGAAATATGACAATGCCTTAGCCACAAATGTCACAAGTGAGGTAAGAAGCTACAGCAGGAAAAGTGACATGGCAACAGAGGAAAATGATCTTCAGGTTCTCCTTTTTTTTTTTTTTTTATCCTGTGACCATGCTGCTTGAAGTTACTACCTCCTTCAGCAGCCAAAATCTCTGGAGTTTCACTGCCACCTGTATTAACAGGCTTCCCTGCATGATGGTGTCTGCTTGGGGACTGATAATGACACCTACTCAGTGTGATGCACCACAGAAACTGTCCAAAATAGCTCTTCTGCAGATTCTGACCACCTCTTCTTAAAGGACTAATGGGACAGGTTCCTTTACTATCACCTCTGCATCTCTACCTCAGTGTGGCTAAGAGAAGAGGGCCCTTGTCCTTGTGGATTCATTCACACAACCCCAAAGAGAAGGGTTGGCTGCTCTATCGAATAAGGAAGGAAATGAACATCACTTGGTTGAGTTAGTGCTAGGAAGGTGACCAACTGAGGAGATGGTTTTAAAACTGACAGCTTATTGCAGTGAGGGAGAAAGCACACTTGGGAGGGGATACTGCAAATTCAACTTGAGGGCCAGTTCATGGACCCTTAACTAGAAAAGTCTTGATGGAATAGATTTTTCAGCACACTGCTTGCCAGGAAGGCTGGATAATATTATGTTTTGATAGGACAAAATAAATTAATCCAATCAAAATTTGGACTTTCATGTATATGTAAGCTAATCCAAAGAGACATCAAGGAGCTGACTCATTCCACAGGTAACTGAGCCCAAAATAAGTCCTACCAGCTGCTCTCAGTGAAAATAATGAGAGAGATGAAATAAGAAAAAGAGTATCTTACATCTACAAGCTGAACTCTAATTAATATCCATCGGAGGTCTCCAGCTCCCTAAGAAGAACTTCATTCCTGAACAGTCTCTATACAAAGCACCTCTAAGGAAAACACCTTTAACAGAAGAGCAGGAGAGCTCTCTGGAAGCAACAGAACCTTACAGCTTAAACAGCAGTTGCTTCAAAGGGCTCAGGTTGAGAACAAAATTAGCAAAAAACGGGGAAATAATAATGAAAAAAAAGATTGCCTATATTCTTGTTTTATAATCAAAATGTAACATTTTGAGCATGCACCTTGACTTAAAGATGGACTGAAATAGTATTACTTTTAATTTTCAGTAACTCTAACCACAGACTATTTCATTGGGGAATTTGTAAGAACATGTTACACCAGGACATTTTGTTGGCAGGTACTTGGTCACCCAGGCACAGTCTGAAAATCACTTTNTCACACAGCTTAGCCTACTGGCAGAAGGAAGCTGCCCACCACCACCCTTCCAGGGCCATGGCACTGCCCCATCCCTGCTGTCCATCACCTCCCCAGAGGGGTGCATGGACAAGGAGGCCAGTGCTTCTCAGATGCTGGGGGGCTAACACTCCAGTAACAAAGTATGAACATGAGAAAGTATGGCACTAGAAACTAAAGCATCTGTATTAATAATAGCAATTAGTGAGGTTTGTCTACTATAAGTAAGGAGATAATTGATATAATACCTAGTGATACATACAAATAGGTTACTGATATGAGAAAGTGACTCTGGAAAATGAGTTTAAGTTATCGGTTGGGAGCCTTCTATTCCCAATTACTATTTTCTTTCTCTGTGTTAATATTCCTGTAAGATGATCTGATAAATCTAGCAGTGCTGTGATCAACTTCTGTAAGTAGTAGCTTTGGATCCTGTGTGGTCCCAAGAGCCATGACACTCCACTGGACTTTATGTAATTCATTTCCCAAGTGATGCATGCTGACTCTCCATAATATTTCTTCCATCTTAACATCTGACTAACACTCAATTAGGGACATAAATACTCCAATATATCATTTATCTCTGAAGGGACTACAGAACTAAAGGGCACTGGCTGAGTTTGTGAGTACCATGATGCTTGGCTCCAGGATGGGCTGGAGCAGGGGGCACTGCTAAGCCAGAGGTGCAAAGGGACTGGAGGATTACATAGGATTGTGGGGTTCTCCATCATCCATGGGTGCTGGGGGGTAAAAGGTACAAACAGAGCTCTGGCACACTCCAGGCTGGGGTTACACTGGATTTTAAAAATCCAGCTTGCTCTCTTTGATGAGAGTTACATGGTTTAGAACCTGAATATGAAGGGAGGATATCTGCTAAATCACAAGCAAAGCTGCAGCAAGATCATTAGGATCAAATGTAAGTATGTCAAATACATAGATAAAATAATTCAAAGAAAGTGTCTGAGTGTTTTCCTGACTGCCTATCCAGTAAAGAAATCACAATGTGACCATATGAAGACCTATAGGAAAATGTTGACCTGACAGATACTGTACACAACAGCAGCAAATCCTTGAAAGATAAGGTCCCATAGAGTTTGTGCTCCATTTTTTACAATTTGTACTGCTTCAAACATGAACTGTGTTCTTGTGACAAGATGCAACACTTGGAAAGAGACTAAAAACAGTACAGAACTGTTTTGCTTGCCTGTAAACCCCTGCAGACCCACTGAAGTCACCAGGGTTATGCAGCTGCACCGCTGTATGCAGTGTTGAGCCCTTAGTATCTAAAAAGAGGTTAAATATGTGCTCTTTGTGAGTTTTCCAGGAGAATCAACTTTTTAATTTTTTTTTCCCTAAAAGGCCATAATCAACACTTTGGAATTTATTTTTCACCTGTTTCTTCTCGTTCTATGCCTATTAAAATAAATTAAAACTACCTTACAAAGATCCACTAAAATGGCTTCTGGGGAGAACACCACTCTCTGTTTTATACTCAGTATGAGAACAGTATAGTCTGTAGCCTGCTCTTAGCTTTGTGACATGTCCTAAAAACTGAGTTTCAGGGGAAATAAATTTTTCATTGCTCTTTTAGATGGGCATGGTTGGCTGAAGAGTCAAGAATGCAGTCTGTTATCACTGAACCTGATCCTTTTTATCCCCAAATCTGATGTTGTTTTATCAGATCCTGTCCCTAATTCTTAGTTTTACTACAAATATACCCAAACCACCTCTCAGCTCCATTCCTTCTTTATCAGTTTAACTTTGACATGCCTCCCTCCAAGACCCTCACCAGCCATGGGATGCTGCAGGAAGGGAGTTTAAGCTGTGCAACAGCAGGCTAGCTTAAATGGCCATTTTCCACCATTCTTCAATCTTAACTGGAGTACCCATTGGGTAACATAAATAGAAGACAGCACAGGGTAGGTGATGGAATCAAATGCCTACAAAATGGAATTGAGGAGAAAGGGTACAGATCTCAGTCAGATGGAGTGCAAAAGAAACCACACTAAGCCCCTAGCACCTTCTCCTGTTCCAGTCCTGGACTTCCTCTCCTGAACAACCAAACCATCTCCAGCTATCTCAGCCTTGAAATTTCATTTGCTGACCCAGTCAACAAGTGGAAATAACACCAAACTTCCCACTTTTCCCCCCAAATAGTATCATTTGCCCATATGGATACAGCTCATCCAGAGAGAAACTAATATGCCTTAAAGCTGTGGAGTTCAATATACATTGTCTCATGAGTTTTATCTGTTAAAAAAAACCCAAAACAACAAACAAATCACCAATGAGTTGAACATTACCTTTTTCTTTATAGGGGGAATTCTCCTTATTCCCATTTTATGGAATAAAAGAAGGAAAAAGAAGAAAGCTAACCTGATCTTGAAGCTGATCAATAGTAAAGCAGAAGTGTGAAATGAACTCACATCCTTTGATGCCTTGTTTAGAACCTGAACCACACTAGAAGAGAAGAAAAACCCTCCTAGAAAGCTGAAAAGCTACCTTTCAATGCAGAAGAGCTGATCCCTTTGATTGCTGAAGCCAAACCAAACAGCAGATACAGAGATTTTACAAAGTCTCTTAGTGGTGAGCCACAGTTTATGCTACTTATCAGCTTTCCTGCAAAATGTTAAGTGTCCATTTCACAAAGACAAAACCAAAAGCAAACAATTCCAAGAACTTAACCAAACCCAGTTTACATAGCTCACTGCATCCATTCACTTCAGAAAAGTAAACCCATCTTTATGGATTGGATTTAAATATAATCATTACACCATTTTCCCAGCTCATCTAAAAATACAACAAGTTCAAAGCAGTGATCAAAATGAGGTTTATAGGTGAGCCAGTTTAAGAAGCAGCAAAATAAACTGGCATTATCATCTAAGAACATGTCACTTCTATAGATGGACCCTGTCTCATAAGCAACTGCAGTTATATTCCATGTTACTTTGGGAGACAAATGGGTGGGGGAGAAAAGTCAGATCCAAGGGATACTGTATAGCATGAGAGCAATGCTAGCTTTATTTTGCAAGCCATTATTTTCACAAGGACGTGAATCAAAGAGATAAACTACGCCAATTTCTTCATAGCTGACTTGTTACAGGATATTGTTTGAGTCTCCACTAATGACTCCTTGAGGTTGGTTATTACTGTGATTAGGAGCTGGGAGGATAGAGGTCTGAGACCTTTCAAAGGAAACATTTTGTTCAGAACTGTTACAGAAAATAAAGTCAGCATTACAGTAACTTTAACAACCCAACCAGGATAATGGTCTGTGCATGCAGACAGTGCTTTTGTTATTTCAAATGAGGGAGATAAACTCCACATAAGATGGGGAGCTGAGAAAACCAGCTCTTCAGGCTTGGGGATGAGAAAGCTTGTCAGCTTGAGCTATCTGTGGAAATGCTCTGGAAAAGGAAGGATGGTGAAGTCATTAGCAGGTGGCAACAAAAAATTGCTTTAAAATTTGCCTTTGGTTTGTGTCATGGATAAATAAATTAAGGAATGTGAGATGTTTCAATAGCCTTGGTAGCCTACTGAGATGGATTCTGTTTTTCTTTGTATGCAATGCTATTCTGCTCTGACAGTCACCCTAAAATGACAAGTCCATCCATGGCAGAGTTTCCAGAACTGTACTGGTTCAATAAGAATGAAGCAAAGAGTTAGCTCTGCACCATATTTATTTGTAGGAACGACAGATAAAAAGCATTCCTTGAAGACAAAGGAAGGTTTTGTGGGATCTGGTTCCCCCTTACACTCCCATCTGCTTCAATCACAAAATCTGAGTTTCCTTATGCCATAAAACTGGGATTACAATAAACCACTTCCTCAGAAAGTATGTTGTGGGTAGATGTATTTTAAAATTAAGGATCCTTGTCTGTCATTATCACCTCCATCATTTATGAGCTCTAGCTTTTATCACCAGCATCCAGTACCTGCCAGTATGGCAGAATTAAGCTGATTCTGCTTGCCCAGATCCCTTGAGTAGCTCTGATAGCTAAGGTATCTGGCAAGTTACTATACTGTGGTGAACCTTCACCAGAGGATTTTGAATTACCCATCCTTTTAAGAACAACTAGAGGGTCTCCTTACTCAAAGCACTCAACAATTTCCATTTCAGTGTAGGTGACATGTTGAAAAATACTGCAGAGAGAAATGTCTTCCACATCCAGAGCTTTTTAATGCACACAGATATTAACAGACCAACCTACATGCTTTAAGAGCTAAGCTCATGTCTACATCCTAGAAGAGTCTTGAAGAAAAGTTATGGACTAGACTAAGGCACAGACTTACATGTTTTCCTGGGATCAGGTCAGTGGTAAGGTATACAATGCAACCTGGCAGATGATCACTGCTTTCTAGCTTCAAAGAAGGGAAAACCATGCAGGCAACCAACCTCCCCCATCTTCACCATAGAAAAGTGATCACTGGGAAGGATTTAATGGAATCAGCTTGTCAAAATGATGAAGCTGAAAAAGCTTTTACAGAGTATGTCCATGACAAAAACTTTAGCATAACGTATATAGTGCAGAGTGGTTTTTGTCATGGCAAAAAGGAAGGAATATCATTAATTTAGACACTAAGTGTAAGGTTTTGCTGAAAATCTCCATGGGATAAATCACAGAAACACAGCCTTGACCAGACAAATGGAGCCAGGCAAGTCCCAGTTCTTGTTAGAAGTTATCGAAAGTGCCATTGAGTTTTTAAAGTCTGTCATCTCTGGTAGATGATAAGAAAAGGGTTGGGCTGTTTTCTTCAGATCTACAAGCATCTGGCTACAGTCTTGCTGAGGCATATACATGATTGGAATGGAAAATGAGCTCTTTTAAAAGTGCTTCTTAAAGGGACCCTATTCATACGCAGTACTTTCTCCCCAAATCTTTTATGGGAAAAAAGCTCATTACAGTCACACAGACAAATGCTGTATAATCTTTCACCCTGTCCACTAGCAATGTGTTCAATCCAATTTACAGCACTTCCTGCTATTCTAGTTCTGGACTCCCCACACAGCTCTCCTAAATGCATAGCCATCCTGACCCACTGCTCCCCACCCGCTGCTCTTTCAATTTCAGGCTTCCCTGGAGCACTGACTGCCATTCATGCCTAATAGCAAGGTGGAGCAACTTGATTATACAACTCTTAAAAAGTGAAATTTCTGAGCCTTTTGTGCTGAAATGCCATAATTAAGACACATATTATTGTCTGTTGGAATGCTCAGAGATAGGGATGAGTGTGGCCTGCTCTTCAGGAAATGACATTTTGTACCCATGACAATTTATATTCATCTAAACAACAAAAGTTTCTGATTGAAGCTCCTTTAAACTCCTTTCCAGCTTGCTGACAGATCTATCCCTGCTCTTTGCATCCACTTCCATGTCAGCACTAAGGGAAGCAGGGGCTGGCAATTAGTAGAAAGAAATCTTCAAGGAATCATTTACTTGGTTAATTCATGTCCTTGTCCACCTTCTGAATGTCCACCAGCAGACTGCAATTTTTTTCAACACAGCCTAATTTTTTCATCTCCCTTGGACATGCTATTCACTAAGCATATACAGTCTGCTTCAAGTACTTGACATTTGGAGCAGGGGTGCATAGGTGGGATCAAGCAATGCAATAGACCACATCACACAACAGACATACAGCATTGTTTTTGCCTCCTGACTGGATTAATGTTAAACCCTTGAGCCCTCAAACCATGTACTCAAGCCTGTGCTTAACTTGAGGCATGTGAATGCAATGGGATTCGAGCATGTAATTAAAATTTAACCTTTACTTCAGGTTCCATTTAATAGAAATGGACTTATGCATGTGCTTAAATGGCTTGCTTTGAAGAGAATTTATTGAGCTGAAGTAAGAATTGGGAAGGAGAGGAAGACGTCATTGGGATTTGGGTTCATTCAGGATTAGAGAGGAGAGAAATGTTACTACGGAATTACAGAAGACAGTGACTTCTTTCAGAAGATAAAAAGCACTTTTGATGCAATACTAGATTTACTGATACTCTATAGCTTCATGGTTAGGGATGAATTTTGATCTTCTTCTCTTACCATTTTTACTTAAGCTAGTCATATACTTATGTCCGTTGCCATTTGCAGAAGGTCAGGCCAGCAACTTGGCTGATTCTTTTGACTGCACATGGGAGGGGAGAAACATATCCAAAGCCATCTCTTACAGCACCTCACCACTTATAAGGTAAATACATACATGAGCTAATAGTTCACTACCTGAAAGCATATGAGCACATGATTTTTAAGTGGGCTGTTAGCTCTCGCTAGAGTAAAGGCTGCCTGCTTCAATGTTTGCACAAAGCAAACACATGCAGGGTGTGACTGCAGCCGGAGCAAACTCATTTGTAAGAGTAAGTGAATACTCCTGGACTTTTTCTGTCTGTGTGCCTTACTGTCCACACAGTTGTCCTTTTATTAGGTATAAATGGCCTTTCTGGTTGACACTGAGAAACAGTGCATTGGTGGTCATCTCAAGGAATACATCTGCCAGCATCCCTCCTCTGTGAATACACCCGCGCACACGGTAGGAGCAGAGGTGAATCAGAAGGACTGAGCAGGACTGAGAATAGAGTTTGCATCAAAGGTAGTATCACTTTGCCTCTCTGAAATGCAGATATTTTACAAGCCTCTCTCCCTGAAGGAATTAGGATTAGACTTCAAAGCTGCAGAACAAAACGGAGTCATACAGGCACACAATTATTGGACTAAGTCCATGGACAATGATACCAAGGGGTTTAGTGTTCATGAAATCTTTTCAGACTATTGTAGTGCCCTCTCTGTTCTCAGAGTCCTCTTCCCAGAGAAAGGCTCCGACCTCTCTGGCAACGGTCGCTCTATTAGCTGGCATGACAGTGCCATGCATCCCCTGCCTCACCACTGCTATCCTATTCCCACCAGAAAGAGTCAGGATACGTTTTTTTGTGTTTCATAATAACGGAAAGGATTACAAGGTACTAAGAGTATCAGGCACAACCCCACCAGTCCTTCTTTCACCCCAGTTCTCTTCTCCTGAGCTATTCATTAAATAAACTCTAAATTAATTTATCTTAGGTAAACAGCACAGAAATATTATAAACAGAATCAACTCCTCTTCAACTTGATACAATTTTTTTCCCTTTCACATTCTTTACAAACACAAGTGGAAAAAATAATATATGTACATAACAGCAAATGTTCTCTCACTATTTTTCTTTTTTCTGTGGGTTTTTTTTAAACTGTTTTTATCTTATATAAACAGTGGTGATGGAATTATAAACACTATTATTCCACCTCCATGTTAATACTCTTATTATCTTGCATAAACAGAAGTGAATGAGTATGTACATGACACCAATCAATCTTTATGAAAAAAAAGAGAGAAGTTTTTATCTTTTATAAACAGTGAAGGAGGAACTTAATGAATTCAAAATGTAGTTTTCCTGTTTATATTATTATGGTCTGAAAGTAGGAACCAAATGAATGTATATTCAACATCGTGCAAGCAGTTATGAAATACTTTCTTTCTGCTGACTGCAAGATTAAATGCAGCATTAGTGAAATCTGCTGGTCCAAGGGATCTGAAAACTGGTGGCCTGAGTTTAACCACAGAGTAGAAGCTGTGCTTGCTTCTCCTATGATACTTTTGCCAAAGTTCTTCAGCTCCTTCCTTGAAGGGCCACCCAAGATAAAATAGGATAGCTCAATCTCTGTGGTGAGCTGTTAGTACTTTGTCTTTCTGCTGAGACTGCCAGATATCGGGGGGCTAATTAATACAGATGGATTTTGTGTAATGTGGACACCTGCCACTAGAAACTGGGCTCAGACCCCTAAGTCATTTCACAGAGGCCACCCAACAGCTGTTCGACAGTAATGACTTTGGGGCATGAGTGACCTAGGTCAGATATAAACGTGTAACTTCAAGCTGATAGGCTCCATATGTCAGTACTAATCCCCATAACCACCCACGCCTTCTGCTTTCTTATTTTTGTGTGTGTTTGTTTCTGGCTGATCTTCTAAAGCCCATCTCCGACTCGGAGAGATTTTTCTCTCTACCTCATATGTCAGCCTTAACAGGGATGAAGTGCAGTTTCATTTTGGTTTTTTCCCCCCTGTACCATACTTTCCTATGATGGATCATTTCTTCCTTTGCTTTAGTCATGCAGAGTCTACCTCTTTCTCATCCTGAATTAAGTCAGTCATGGCAACTGGGTTTCCCACAAAGGACAAGTAGAGGAGATTCTGGTTTTACTTCAGGACCTGTCCCTTTTCAAAAAGGGAGCTGCTCTTTGGGTTGATGATACCCTTCTCTGCTGTTATCCTTTGCAAAAGCAACATGCTAGTCTGGGTATACACACACACTTGGGTCTCCTACTTAGCTGGGTGCAACTGGAAGCCTAGGTGATGAGCCCTGCATTTCCTTTAAAAGCATTTATTCTGAGGTTCCAGCCTGAACCCAAGTTTTAACTCCTATCCTGCTTCCCCACTCCCCATAAAGTTGGGATCTTTGTATACAAAGAGAAGATCACTTGAAAAATTAGGACCCAATTCCACTGTGCAGAGTTCAACAGGATGCATGGTCTGAACCACTTGCTTTATATAAAGGAAAAAAAAAATCTCTTCTATGAGTTATTCTGTGTGCTCAGGAGAACAAGAAGGAAAACCTTCGTAAGAAAACTCAGAGGAATGATGACCAGTCAGGGAATGCAAGAGTCCCTCTGTTTAGGGACTAGAAGAAAGAGTTTTTCTTGGCAGCAATCTGCTTTGCTGCATCTCAGACTGTGAAAAAATGTCCTTAAAATAATAACTGCTCAGATAATTGAGATGCACTGATCATGAATATAGAAACAGTGATGTCTTCCCTCATTTACCTCCTCTCTTCTCCTTGCATTCAATTTATTTTCTGTATTTGTACATACGCTGAGCCCCAGTTAGTGACCCTTCTGCTTGTTTATCAGAGAAGAGCCCTGAGATGCAAAATCTTGGCCAGCAGGATCTGTGTCTGAATTTTCACTCTTCACAGAGATGTTTAAGTCTGAATTTTGCAGCATAAGGCCCCTCTATCTAAAAGACTTCTTTAAGCACCAAATTAAACACACAAGGGAGAAGTAAGGCCTTTCAGAGAAGGGTAGCCAAAAATAGAAGGGAAAAAAACATATTTCACCATTTGTTTTGAAAACACCAAAAATGATTAAAACATATTATAAATGAAACTAACTAACTAAATAAATAAATAACCATATGAACAAATTCCCTGCCAAGTTCCATTTTTAAATCAAAGGCATTTTAGGCTCATATGTTGAAAAAGAGAGTCTTAAACTAACAAACTTATGTAATGGATTTTAAAATACTGCACAGACGTGCTAAACTGAAATTGCCAAAATCTGTTCGGACTACATGAGGAGAAGGGACAAAAGGGAAGGACACACAAAGGTTTGGGATTCATCTGTGAAAGTGCCCCCAAGTTGAGACTCTCTTTGAAGTTGGTTCCAACTTCCAAGAAGCCAAGAAATATGACTCACTCCAATCTAGTTTCCCCCATGCCCCCTTTCAGTAGACCTCAAAAACTGAGACAAATACAAACTGGGCTTCCTTATCCATCATAAAAATGATGAACTTCCATGTGGATAGGAAAGGGAAGGGAAAGGAGGTGGCTGAGTGAGCAGAGAGATGTAAAACATACCCACAAAGACTCTCAAACAAGAAGCAATAAAGATTAGGAAGCTGTTGGGGTTAGCAGAAAAAATACAGCCTGCAAACTAGGACAAAGAGATGAATTGAGCAGTAAGCAAAACACTGTTAAGTAGCACGAACACAAAAATGTGAAAGACAATTACATACTTGTGTATCTAGCCCAGCTTTTCTTTTCCACCTAAGAAATGTCTTTAGCTAAGAGGCTATCATTACATTTTAAGCAAGTATAAGAAAATATAAACTTTAAGAGAAAGGATTACTCAGCCAGCTATGTCACAACTCAAAAGGCAAAGCTGGAGGTCTCAGCCTGTACAAGCAAGGACTCCCTACTCCTCTTCAAGCTCTACACGTCTTCTTCCCCACTGAAAAGCATCTTGATACTCTAACCCTCTACAGTAACAGACCCACAACTCCTATAACCTTCCCTCCATGAAGAACTGTGATGTGTGACCTGCACTGTACCTGTTCCTTTGAAATTCTCCAAAGACCAAGAGGAACACCCTCTGACCTACCCAGGTGCACCTGCTCCTCTCTTCATGCCAAATTTTGGGTGTCCAGGAAGGCCTGCTAACCCTCTCTTGGATTGCCCAAGTGATCTTCCAAGTCTTCCTAAAAGTCAATCATGTTCCTTCATCTAACATCTGCTAAGGTCAACTAGAAGACCTCTTTCTTTCCCCTTCAACAGGTTCCCAATCAAGGTTTCCTCCTTTAGGATTTCAGTGATAGTAATAAGAACAACATAACTTCTGCATCTGCTGACTGCATGGCCTTTCTTCCCTGGCACATTTCCACATTTACTTCCTGGTGTTCAGACAAGAGTGTGTCTGGATCCAGGCTTAAACAGTCCTTCAAAGCTCATAGCTGGTGGGGTGGGTCAGGAGCAGCATTCTGATATAAGCCTCTCCCTGTACTAATCTGACAAGAATGCTGTGAAGATCAAAGGGTAAAGAGTTATAATTGCTTAGTATCATAGTTATGGGAGGGCAAAGGGGAATCTGCAGCTTTTTTTCAAATTAAAAATGTGTGCAAGTTCAGGAATGCTTCTGTCTTCAATTTATACAGAAAAATAATCTCGGTTCATAATGATGAACAATGGCTTAACAGGAAAAATAAATCACAGCAGGAAGGCAGGTGTCAGAACTGTGCAGTCAATAGAAGATATAAAATCATTCATGATATAAGAAAAGTTACAACAGGGCCACAATAAACTATCCACATTTGGTGGCCTAAATCACACCCTCTGTTAACGCCTCTACTACCCAGAGATCTGCAGATATTTCTTCCAGTCACACTTCTGCAACCACAAGGCCTAAGAACCAGACCATCAGTGATCCATGCTCTACCCCACCATCTCTGGTGGAGCAGCAGGGTATAACCTAGGGAGAATTTGCTTGTCTGGGACAAGGGAGTTCATACATCACCTCAGGAATGTCTCATTACAATGGGATTTGCAGACTGTTTATACAGGCACATGCAGCACTATTCTTTAGACTCCTTGTTTAGATTAAGGCTCCTGCACGTGAGGAGCTGAAGCTCTGGGTTCCAAGGAGCTGTCTCTCCCAACGGCACCAAAGCTTCGCCTCGTGCTGCCAAGGCATATGCAAAGGGCATGATGTTTTTCAGTCTCCTCATTTCCCCCAAAGCAAAGGTTGGATCAACAGCTTGCTGGAAAGCCCCAGCAGTAAGCAGCTATCAACTCAGACTGAGGAAGATCCAATATGAGTTCAACTCAGTGCTTTAATCTAGGAATTACCAAGCAATATTGCCATTACATCCCCAAAGGGAGGAGTTGTACCAGGCCTGCAAAAACCCCAGTACTTGTGCCTGAGCCAGGCCACTGATCCTGACCAAATCTTTAAACCAGATTGAGAAACTACCAAGAAAGCAGCAACCAAACAGAATGCTCATGCTAAATCAATCCCTTCTCAGGGTTTTCCCACAGCAGGAAACACAGGCTATGGCAAGTCACTAATTAAGTCATCCATAACCTATAAATATTGTGCATCAAGTCAAGCACCCACAGGACTTGTTCAATACCAAAAGAAGACTGGGACATTTATACAGCAAGACGAGAGACTGAAATGTGCTTTCACTTACATTTCCAACTGTATTAAATCTTAGGTTGTGTAGCTCGAGGCAGAATTTAGTTTAAAAGGTCTTAGATCCTAGAAGGTCCTAAAGTTCTTGGTTTCTACCAGCTTCCAAGGAAGTTGTGGGTGCTCAGCACTTTATCATAATGATGTAGAAATAGTCATGCATATTCTGTGCATCTAGATTTTAAATTTCAGTAAAAAATGAAATTGGCACTTTTGTTTAGTAAATGAAATAACAACAACAATAATGATGATGATAATATAAACCAAAAGTATAGCTCCCTCAGCTTCAGTTCACCTTTTCTGTATACATGGAAGTGTCTTTCTGGGTAGACGAGCAGAGCTGTGTTGGGAAAATGTGTAATTTCCAGCTGGAGCAATGTACAAAGAAAAAATTGTAATTTGATCAAGGGAGTGATATCTCTTCCATTCTCAAATCTGTATTTGCTGCCAGATAGGGGAAAGCTGTGACTCAAATCTGTAAACGCTTCTGAAAACATGATGGTTTGCAATAGAATGCATAAGCACTTCACTTATAACCAGCTTTTTAAACAGGAGTAGAGCAGGAAGTATGTCTAGGGGGCTAGTGAGGCTTTGCATAATTCTCATGAAATTCCACCAGGCCCAGAGTGTATAGCTACTCCAGAGCAGTTAGCTTGCCACAGCTATCTGGTACCACTCACCTGACAGTTCAGTGCTGGAATGACAGTGAAGATGTCTGAAGCCCACCATCAACAACCCACTAAACACTGAACTCCTCACATTCCTGCAGTCTAGAGAAAACTGAGATTCTGCAAGACATGTTTAGTACAAACTGCTAAGAAACAAGAACACCTGAGCAGTATCCCCATTTTTTCATGTGGCCTCGCACTGAAAACCAGGGCAAGTAAGTTTGTGTGAATACTTCTAACCAGCTGGAGGAGAACTTGGTTTTCCACAGGGCTCAAAAAGCATGAAAAAGTGCAGTAGGAGACTATTAAAATGCATCACCACACTACAGCAACACTGTGTTCTTTTAACGGGCCCATTCCTTCAACAGATGTTTGAGCAGGGGGCTGCAGCCTACTGTAGCTGAAACCCACAGAAAATGGACATGTGTATTGTTCAGTTTTTGGAAAGTACTCTGTGGCCTTTTAGAGCTGTGGCATAAATGTGAGCCATACCTGATCCCAACTCCCAGAAATAATTAAGAGCCAGTGCCAACATTTATTCCAATTCTGATTTACAGTTCTTGTCAGTATAAATACAACTGTCCTTTTCTGCCACAGGGAAGGGTGAACTTGCCTTACAAAACAAAAAAAAAAGCAAAACCAGATTGCTGCTGAGCAACTAATCCTTTAACCATGCCAGTTTGGGAATGAACAACAAAGGCAATAAGCATTTTGTTCTGGGAAGTGTTGCATATTTGGGCTCTGAATCTTCCTCAAACTTTAAGAATGCTGATGGAATTACCAAGCTCTTTATTACCAAATACATGCAATAAGCTTTTGAAAAAAACCTTTGTTTAGACATACAATATATTTTGCTAGGCTTATGACACTAAATAACATTAGTCCAGTTAACTAACTTGTAGTTCAGTTTTGAAAATACAAACATTCAAAGGAGTTCTATCATTCTGGATACTTAGCTAAACTGATCTTCCTGGTCCTTTAGCTCTAAGTACTCAGACAAAAGGTAAATGGCCAGCAAACAGATGAAGAGCCTGGAGTTATCTTCAGAAAAGCTGGTCCCATAAAAGTCAGCTTTGCCTTTGATTTCAAGAAGCCAGCATTAAATATGGGATTTCATCCTCTGCTTTGATACTCACTCCATTGTACGACGTAGTCGTTTTCTGTCTCAGTTTCCCCTTGTTACCAGGGAATAAATTCAGTTGTAAAATAAACTGTTGTTCTTAAATGATGACATGCCATTGCCACAAGAAAAAAAGCCCTGCATCCCTGTGACAGAGTTCAAAGATGGCAGAAGACTCTGCAGTTCCATCAGTCCTAAGATAGTCAATATCTCAGCAAGTTACTGAGGGTCTCAGTGTAAAGACTGTGCCTCTAGTGAGCTTTCTTACAACTTCTACTCGTATTTCTGACAACAAGGAATCCTTTGGAAAAGCAGAAGTGGATCAATATACAAAAGAAGGTAGTTCAAAGAAATCTTGCTTGCTACAGCTCCCTTGTTGACCACTGAAGCACGAGGTTTAAATGTCTCCAGCCAAGCCTTTAAAAATACTTATGCATTGTGGATCTCTTCAGAGCCTTTTGTCTTTTCTAAATCTAACAGCAAGGTAGCTACACTGCACTAGGTAGAGAACACCAGCTCAGCATTCCTGCTGAGCAGATGGAGCACAGATGGAGGACACACCTGACCTCAGTGCTGGAGCACAAGGAATTGTTATAACTTAGAATCAGACTTAGGCATTGGGATGTCAAATGCCACTGCCACCCTGTGGCATTATGGCCTAGTTTGCTGTGTGAAAGCTCTCCATCCACCACTGCTATAATGCTGCCCAAAATGCTCATGAAGCAGATTTTGAACTGCTAGAGCTCACAGCCCACGGCTATAAAGCAAATCATAAGTGGTGATGGTTTTCTTGAAAATGTTTGGTACTAAACTGTCATTATTCAGGGCATGCTTCACAAGAAGCCCAGATGTTTGCAGAGCAGTTACCTTGGGCAGGTAATTTTGTTCACCAAACTAATACAAGCTGTCTGTACTCATGAGTGAAAATTCTTGGGTTTTCTGCTCACCTAAAGTCAATCTTTCCCCTGTGAGTCCCAGTGCCATTGCAGAAACTGAATAGAGAAACCTGGGCTTCTCTCCCACAGCCACCACCCTCAGATTCTGGGCTCATTCTCTTCACCTTATTGTACAGTCCACACCAAGCACTTTTCTGGTTTTGCCACAATTATTTTTAAAAGTACCCTTTGTAGAGAGATGTACATACAGGTGGGAAATGGTGGCACAAAAAACCAAACTGAGGTCTCAAATGGTATTTTGATTCCCATTTCCTAGTGAATCAAACCAACTTTATCATCCACTTCATCTGCTAAGAAGAGTGGAAGCTCAATTACCTCAATATCATGAAAAACACTAATCATTATTTGGCCAGTCAAAGGTTCAGATGATGTAGGCATTTTTCATAGGAACAAACAGGCTATAAAGGACACATTCCAATCTGAGCTAAACTGAAGTTATTCTGTATCCTAAGCCAAAATAAAAATTACTGAACTTAAAAGCTTTAAGTGATGCCTGGACTCCAGTCTGGTTATTCTCAAGTGCAAGCACAGGCCTCAGTGTCATTTCCACTATCACTTTCTTGTTTTCTTCTTTTTGTACTAAATACCATACGATGGAACATATCATGAAACTGAGTATCATCTGGGTGCATACAAC
This sequence comes from Bucco capensis, assembly GCA_013396975.1. NCBI lineage: Eukaryota > Metazoa > Chordata > Aves > Piciformes > Bucconidae > Bucco > Bucco capensis. The sequence goes on from VWZO01009773.1 coordinate 1,480,971, forward strand.
TAGGATGACTTGAGAGTTTTCCAATAGAACATATGGCCATTGGAAGATGCTGATTTCTCAAAAGTGAAATGCTGAAAATACAACAATTTCAATGAAATTCTGTTTAGGAAAAAAAAAAGGAATGATCTGCTACAATCACGTCAATATTGCATCTCAATATTGCACCTTCTAGAGGGTTTTTTTATTCAGATAGAATTGCATAATATAAATTAAAAATAAAAGTGGATATCAGGACAAATGTGGTAAGTTTTTAATGGATTATCAATTAATTTTTTGGAGCAAAACCAGGGGTACTTATGCCAGAAAAGGAAAAAAAAAATCACACACACTAACACCACACCCCCAATCACCCCCAGAATCCTCTGAAAACTAATTCTCTCTGTTCATATTTAGTTCTGCATGCATACTAAAAGAAACAAAAATCAGTTCAGCTTTGTTATGCAAATGAGAGTGGTATACATGGAGACAGGTCTGCATTTCCTAAATGCCACGGAGATGTAATGTTTCAGGACTATCTAGGGAGCAGCAAGAAGAGGAAGCAACAGAGAAGAAATAGCATGGCTCAGTGAGCTGTTCATACATGATCTCCTGCCCAAGTCCTACACATACAGGCTTAAGCAGTACCACTGCAGGCTACTACAGTCCTACAGTAATTTCTGCAGTGGCATCAGTACCTCTGTGGGCTGAGACAACAAGATCCCTTCCAGAAGGGAATAAATGGGATGAGATTACATAGTTCCTCTGACTTTTTGCCTGACGCTGCAAGACTGGAACACCTTGCCTGGATTACACAATCAAAGGATGAGAATGCTCCTCCTGACACTGATTTCAGGATGCCCCAGGCTCCTCAGTGCTGTTGCAGATCAGGGCCTGATGGGTCTGTGTTTCACAAAGCACCACTAACTGAGCCTAGGCACAGTCTGAAAATCACTTGTGGTCTCCTGTGNAACTGAGCCCATGCCTGTTTGTGCAGAGTTAGTACAAGGATCAATGTTAAGTATTTCAAAACATGGAGGCATGGCAGATACCATACAGAAATATAACCTTATGTTAAATTACCCTAACCAACCCTCAAAACTCCTTCCTGTTAATATGCTAAGGGCTCGGCCCTGCATTTGTCTAAGATGTACAGCTCTTGAAGAAGAAACACTACATTTTGCTCTGACTCCATGGAGGGAAGAACCATCATTCCCACAGCAATCAGAAAATGAAAGACATATGAGGACATAGTTCAGGCATGAGAAAACCTTACTCTTAATTGCTGATTACTAAAGTACCATAATGTGCTAGAGAAGAAAGGATTCCTGAGAACATCAGGACAGGACATTAGCAGATTAATATTAATCTCTAGAGTTCCAGATTCATTTCCTGTCCATGCTAATGTCCTCTTGATTACTGCAGAAAACAATCACACAAAAAAGTTCAATTACAAACAATAGAAGAGACTTAAAATATTAACATTTTTTGAGCTTTCAACCAAATATATATAATTAAATGAAAAGCTAGGCTAATGCAATGTTAAGGTTAAGATTTTAATTGTGCAAACGTCATGAAGTTGAGCATCAAAGTTCATCAGTACATTTAATCACCCTGGGCCAAATTCTGCTCTCAGTTACACTGGCATAAACATTAAGTAGAATTCTTTCAGTGTATGCTATGTTGGTTTGCACGAACACTAGAACCTCCTCACAATGTATGGATGCACAAGCAATACAACACAAAACACTACATGCCTACTAAAAAGCAAATTGTAGACATCAGACAAAGCATAGCTGAATTACATAGTCTAGGTAGAAGTTCAATGCAAAGAAAAAAAAAAAGGCAACTGCTTGAGACCTTATCATTTGTCAAATTATTTCACACTGTCCAGAATAGTTGATGAAAAATTTGTATCCATGCCTGCAAGACAGCAGAATTATGTTCACTGTACTGTTGCACAAGTAAGACCTGAATCTTCCCAGTGAGTTTGCATCATTGCACAACTAAGGACCTATATTCAAAAGATGGCCTCATTTTGTCTATCTAACCTTGCACTGCATAGTGAGACTTGCACATATACTCTGCCAATCACCCACCACAACCACAGGGGACTAAGCTGTTTTCACAGAGAACAACTTAACTGAACCCCAAAAGCTTTTGCACTCACAAAGAGTCCTGTCTGCGAGCTTCGTGTAGCAAACAAGTGTGCTTGCCTGCACTAAACTGCACGGGAACAGAATTCACTTGAAGTCTATCTAAAAATCCAGTGTAAGATGTCCTCATTCTCTTTGAAAAGACAACATAATTTAAACCAGGAGAAAACAGAATAATAATGTACTTTATTGGAGTAAGTAGGTCATCAAAAAATAAATGCGCCTGCGTTTATTGGAACGTCTAGTCCTCATAAATGGCTTAATGGATTTTTTTCAAACTTACTGAAGCATTATTCACCTCTGAGCTTAGAACAAGCCTGTGAAATTTCAGCCAAAAAGGTAATTGTTTCAGAAAGTTATAAACCACCAAAGATAGGGGGCTTGCAATAAAAGTGCTGTCTCAACCATAACTACAATAAATACAGCTAATGAATAAATGCACTCTGGCAAGAACAAATAAAATTTGAAATGTCTGATGTGGCCTGCACAAAATGCACGAAGGTAATTGAGTGAGTAAATGTCAAATGAAGGATTATCCTGCCTTCTGAACAATTCATCTCAGTGCAAGAATCAGGGGAGGACCCCAAGACCCAAAAAGCAGGATAGCTACATTTTGAAGCAAAGGAAAACCTCTCAAGTTGTATCCAAAGCCTGCAAGCAATAACGGTGCATCAGAGATCACATATTACTACAATTCTCTGCACTGGTTATTTCTAGCTGTAACACTGACAAGACTCTACCTTCTTTTTCTTCCACAATTTCCCAGGCTCAGACAGTACCAATCCACACGTTCAAGCACCCTATGGTGACTCTTTGTGTGGCAACCTTATAAAACTGAACTCCAATCTTAGTCATCTTGGGATACATTTACATATCTGCAGTATCATTAGCTGTAGACATCATATCTTTGTGCTCTAGAACTCCACAGACAACAAAATGTAAATTTGATAACAGAGCAAACAAAGAGACAATGAAGGCTATAATTACTTGGCTTGGGTAGGAAAGAGCAGTTTGGAGAGGGTATAGTTTTGCTGTAAGATGCTCAGAAAAACTTCTGGATAATGAAGACTGCCCAACCATCCCCACTAGAATAACATGATGACACAGTCACAAGTCCCTGTTTATACAGATGCAGGCTCAAAAATCCTTTACAAAAGGGTAGAATTATTTTAAATTGGACTCAAATTCCCACTGTAAAGAACCAAAAGGTGCATGTTCTCCAGTGCCATCTAGACACCACTAAAATTTTCCTCTACTAATCCTTCTTGAAAAATATAGTGCAGAAATCCTGGGAGAAAACCTAGTGTTACATCACTTTGGTTCAAGATATGTAGACACAAAATTACAAGAAAAGCCTCAAAACAACCACTGATTCTGCCTTGAAACCTAGCCACATCCATACTTCAGCATGACCTTTTTGGTTCAGCTCTGGAATGCAATATTTCAGTTAAAATGTTGCTCTCCACATCCTAAGGCATCATTTGAGGAAGATTTGGCAACTGACAGGCATGTTGTTTATTCCTCAACTGCCTGGATGTTATAAACTTCACCAAAATAAATAAAACCCAATAGATTTCCAATTGTGACAAACTATAACAAGTTGTTTCACATTTTGAGTGAAATTGTGAGTGAAAAGGAATCAGAACTCCATTTCACAGCAGATATCTATGCTTTCTAGGTAGAGCAGTCAAGAGAAGATTTGAATGAGGAAAAGACTGGAAGATCCCATCACTGGAGCCCTAATATCATCTCAATTTTAACAACAAAGATGCTATTAAGGATGCTGGACCACCATTTCTCTATATTCTCCTCTTATAATTCATTTTGCCATGCACTTTGTACAGAATACCACCTTCAAGGCTCTAGGAAAAGCTTCTATTAGGACTTACCAGAGAGCTGAACTAACTCACTCTGTCAAAGTCTAGGAAGAAATGTAATTCAATGCTTGTGTTATCATCACACTTCTTCAACTCAAAGGTATCCAAAACCTTTTCTGTTTTATTTTTAGGGGTGCTGAATTGCCATTAAGCTGACTCAAGGCACATTGAACTTGGGGATTACTCTATCAATTCCAATGTTTTTTTTAGGCAATCCTTCTGGAAACTGTCACTAAATTATAGAATGATTTGGGTTGAAAGGGACCTTTAGAGATCATCTAGTCTAAACACCCACCACCCCTGAAGCAAGCAGGGACACCTATAATAAGATCAGGTTGCTCAGAGTCCTGTCCAGCCTGACCTTGAATGTTTCTGGATATAAGGCATCCACCACCTCTCTGGGCAACCTGTTCCAGTGCTTTCACCATCCTCAGCATGAAAAATTTCTCCTTATATTCAGTCTAAATCTCCCCTCCTTCAGTTTATCTGTTGGAGAACAGCCCTGGGCAAAAAAGCTCTCGGAGTGCTGGTGGCTAGGAGGATGCCCATGAGGCAGCANCTGCTGTGTGCCCTGGTCCAGGTGATCCTGCTCTGGCAGGGGGGTTGGACTAGATGATCTTTCTAGGGCCCTTCCAACCCCTAACATTCTGTGATTCTGTAAAAGCCATTACCTCTTGTCCTGTCACAACAGGCCTTGCTAAAATGTCTGTCTCCATCTTTCTTATAGGCTCTCTTTAAGTACTGATAGGCTGCAATGAGGTCTTCCTAGAGCCTTCTCTTCTCCAGGAAATAAAAAGAAATATTTATTAAATCACTACATGTTATTTCAACTTTTATCTATTTCTTATAGCATGCCATCTAAAGTACTCTGAAAACACTTCACAAGTTATAAAAATTCCCAAATTCTTACAAAATATCAAGTGTGTTGACTTCCTCCCTGTGTGACTGCAAGTAGTTCTGTTGCTATTTGGAACAGATGCTTTGGTAGAAAATGTCTATTTTTTGCTTGATTCACTGAAATAAGGGTATCTGGCTCTGCAATTGGTAGATTAAGATTTGTCTCAGGCTTTCTTTAGATGTTTTACAACGCAAAAACCCCAAAGAATGAGACCTGTAACTAGCATTGACATTTCCATTGGATTTGGTTTAAAAATCTGTTTGAAATTTTACAATATCAACACCCCTATAGAAATATTTAACCATAAACAGGGACAAAGCTCTTACTTAAATGTATTTTTGCAAACAAAGGCTGGATATTTTGCAAGTACAACTTAGCATCTTTCAAATAAGATCTAAATAATCACACTGATTTTACAACATCTAAAAATGTGGCCAGACATTCTTTTGGCTAGTCAGCGTGCTATTTCAACAGCTTGGTATTTTATCATTTCCTTCTTGCTTGATACTTAGAGCCATCTCTTCTCTATCAGTGTCACTAAATGTATCATTTGGAAGCACATAATAGTCAAAACATGACATAAAGGAGAGCTTTTCTCTATGCCTGGACTGGTGACGTAGGTATCTTCTTCTGAGAGGCTGTTTATCAAGCCAAGCTATGCTTACTGTTGTATGGCTGAAGTTCATATTGCAGCTGATATGTCTGTTCAGTATTTCAGTGTGAATGTGAAGCCCACCAAGCCTGCCAGCCTTCAAATCCATCTCGTGCCTGCTCCACAAACACAGCAGAATGACAACATTTGTGGTGCTGCAGCTTTCAGTGCAGTGCTCATTGTAAAACCTTTCTCCATCCTTTATAAAGACAGTTGACATTTCCTTCTAGTTCCCTCTTATTTACAGAGCCACGGAATGTTAGGGGTTGGAAGGGACCTCTGGAGATCATCTAGTCCAACCCCCCTGCAAGAGCAGGACAACTCCCTCTTCTCAATATTTGTGTACCTCTTGATAATACAAAGCAGCAGACTTGGGGCTATTATCACCCCTCAGGTGCCTCACAGAGCAGAAGCTTAGAGGGTCCTAACTCCTCTGGTGGGTGAGCTGACAAGCCTTGGAGATAACAATAAAGACCTTTAGAGAAGTTGTTATAATCAAATATAACAGCAGGCAGCAACCTGAATTTTAAGAGTCGTCCAGTGCCAAAGGAATGACCCTAACCTGCTAACATGCTCTTGAAAATACCTTCAGGCAATTCGTGACATCTTTAAACACCTAAATGCTTTTGATAATCTGGCAGCCAACACTGAGATCCCTCCACTGAAGATTCTGTAAATGGGGAAAGTGACAACAGCACACACGTGTAGCCAAACACAACCTATGAAACACTGCTGGAAGGCTGACAGTTACCTCTCATCCTGAGTACTGAGGTATGATCCAGAGAGGATACACTGTCTCCCACAGAGCAATCCACTATCTAGTTCTAGGTATCTGATCATCCCTGCCTGCTACAGAAATAGCTGCAATCTATTCTGTTGCTGTACGACGTGAGGGTGTCTGTGAAGCTCCAGACATTATTTGCCACAGGCAAAATCTGCATTCACTTCAAGAGTTCAGAGGCTATTGTTCATTTACTTTACTAAAGCATTTGTTCCATTTCCAAAATATAGCAGATCTGAGAATTATGAAACATGCCTAGTCACTCAGATGTCTGGGTATCACCAACAATCAGGGTGGCAGGCCATTTTGAAGCCCTGTTTTATGGGAAAAAAAACAATGTTCAGAAAATATTTTCTTTCAGCAAATGTCTATGACTCAAAGGATCTAAACACCTCAAAAAATGAAAGACAAAGCCTAAGAAGAATGATTTGGTCAGATAAGCAAATGGTACAGTTAGGAAACAGGGTTGCTCTCCACTTTAATTTGATTTTGCTCTCTAAAGCAGAAGCACAAAGCTCTTCTTCTACAGGGAGCTAAATACCAGCTATTCCTGAAGCATTATGAAAGTGAAGTAAGGGTTCAGGAGAGCTTTCTCCTCTAAACCTCTGTATTTATCTGCCCAGGATCAGGCAAAGCACTGTCATTAGCACTTGCTCAGCACTAAAGTCCTGGGCACAGCGAGCCCACTGGCATTTCATGACTCCTGAGGGGGATGACTGTCTGTTGAAGAGCAATGCCAGCCTCCTCCTATTCCCCCGTTCCTGCTGGCACCCTGAGGCAAGCATCTGGGAGTGTATGCTGCCCCTCGCTGAAGCAGGTGCAAAGAATGGTAGTCAGTGTGTTCGCTCCCCATGAGCCTGCTGCAGGCAGACAGAAAAACCTGGAAATCCCTCCAGTAACCCTCCCAGGGGAGAATGAGAATTTAGCCAAGGGCACTTAAGACCCAAATTACTGCAGAAAGGAGACACATACACTTGTTAAAATCCGTCTGTAACATTCCCTCCCATCCTCCCCTTATCCGTGGGACTGAGTTGGATTTCTACAGAGTGTAATTATGTCGTGCACAATGATTATGAGCTTTGGGAGATCTCAGAGAAAATTTCCTCACTGCACATGTGGCCATTGGCTGACATACCAAACACATATAACTCCATTTTATTTTATTTTTAAACTCTGCATTTTGCTGGGAGAGAAGACAGAGAAAAGACAGACACCCAGGGCCAGGGCCAGGTCCTGCACTGTGCTGGTGTTTCATGAAGGCCAAAGGAAAGAGCTATAAGAACTATTTTTGTTTGCCAACACTCCCATTCTTCCACCAGCCTTCCTACTACATTTAATCTATCTGTACATCATCAACAGACCCTTTACCAAGAATGCATTGACACATCCTTGATATGCCCCTCTTACGTTTTCCCTTAAAAGACACACAAAATAGATTTTCTCTTCCCTAAAGAAATTATTCCAAACTCACTGTATGCCCAAGCAGTGACATGAAGGCTTACTTAAAATCATTGTCAAGCTACCTGACAAAATGCAAACAGCAAAAATTACTATAATACACTATCCTCCTTTCTAAATAGATCACTGATGGGCTGGACATCAACTTTGTCAACGGGAGATGCCTTTGTGCTGAGTACAATTAATGTTTTTATTACAAAAACTTTCCTGAATGAGACAACACATTGTCCTCTAATGTGAAAATGGCACCAACTACATACCACAAAGGACACAGCCAGGCAAGAATAGAAGGAATTATTTCACCTGCATGCTGTGAAAATTTCAAGGCACCTGCACTTGGTAAAATGGCATGTATGTAAGAATAGCGTCAGTCAGCTTGTATGCCTGAGGGTAATGGACATCATCCTTCTTCCCATCCCACTCACCATCTCCAAAGGGCCTCCAAAGATGAAAATGAACTTGACAATCATTCTGCAGGGCAAACTGATGCTGATTCTTCCAGTCACTTTGTAATTCACTGCAGATGGTGAGAGTGAGATGTTTACTGGCTGGCAGGTAATGAGCCTCCTTGTAGATAATAGTGATGGACGGGCAATCTTGCCTGCTGACAAGGAGGCAACTCAACATGGGCACATGGCATTCATCCATGACTTCATGTAAAAGGATGGCTGTGACAATGTACACAGGTTATAAACTACCCTTCTCTGTTAATGTCAGCATGCAGCTGTACTTAAGCCTTTCCAGTTCACATTTAAGTGGCACAGAATTGATCCTGATTGTCCATGGAAGTAGAACAGTCTGATTTGTAATCTAATGTTTACTCTTCTGTAAGAAGAAACTTGATCCGTTTAAGCATCCCTCTTCCCAGGTAATGCCATTCATCACAGCTGTCAGTGCTTCTTTAAAAGAGAAATGACCCTCAGGCATAGTATAAAACTCTCTGGAAGAACTATGTACAACTTTGCCAAAAGAAGTTGCAGGTCATTTTTTTCACCAGGCTTGTACACACTTTGTGAAGGGCCCACACACACTAAATTTTAAGACTATTTCCATCCTCACCTCCATATAAAGAAACTCTTATTAAGAGACCTACAGACTGTCCTGTTTTTATCTCAGATGTAAAGGCAGTGGATTTGCACAAGCTCAGCCATTCAGTGATATATATTTAAGCAGCTGGCTCCGAGGGAAAATCAGAGTAATTCAGAAATGCAACAGAAGATAACAAGAAAAGCTCTAACTCTGTTTTTCCTCATAACTTTATGAAGCAAAAATAAAAAAATCATACTCTCGACCAAACACCATTGATCTATTTTGTTTCACCAGAATATATCCCTCATTTAGAAAAAGGGTATGGTTAATATTTACAAAATATGCATGCTAAAAATGTATTTACTCATATATATATATATATCTAAATATACACATATTTAAACATGGATATTGTTAATACCACAGATAGACAACACTTGGTCTTAGTTTTCCTCTTTGGAATCAAGCATCCTTTTCTTCCTTCCCTGGTGAAATCTGATCATTTGTACTGCACCCAGGCTTCAAGACTTGATAAACGATCCCAGTGCTATGAAAGTTTCATCCAAAACCTTTCTCTTCATAGATTCACTCCAGATATTCTTTCTACTTTAAAGACTCATGTGATCATCGCTTTGATCCTTTCTCCCTCAGCTCTATTAGGGGCACCATCTCTTTAGGGCTTGCAGCTTATAAAAAGACCACCATATTTTGATATGCCTTTGATGTTGTCTTCCAATGTATCTTTGATTTTTAAGTTCTGTTCAATCCTTTCACCATTAACCCTGATTGCACTTTGGAATTAATAGATCTATAGTATTATTGGAAGGCTAATTTAGAAATACTGCTTTCTCTGACACTGTTTTCCCTCTCTTAGCTGGAAAGGCAGATGAAACAGCACAAAAACCTGGACCAGTGTTTGCAAAAATTGAAACTATAGATAAGCTAATACCTTTCTTGAGTTTTGAGTTGTGTTTATTGCACAACTCTCTAACTGATCTGTTAAGCTGCCAGCAAACAAAGTGATTCTGCAGGATGATAATGAACCACACAGACCTTCCACAAGGCCACTGGTGAGAGTTGTTCCTAATGGACAACTCCTTAGTAGAACTGTGGTCTCAGTCTTGTGTTTTAAGATGAAGTCTCCCCCACATACAACACTTGCATTCCCCCTTCTCTTGACATTCAAGAAAGAGGCTGAAGCTGAAAAGGCCAAAGGAACTATATTGTTTGAAGTAAACTAAACACAAAGCAGTAAAACACTTACTGAAGGGGAGGATGTGGCACTGTCTTTCAAGTCTCTTTAGCAGGTATCTTCAATTCTCAGCTTATGATATTTGAGAATTATTCCCCCTCCTCAGGCACCACTAAGTGTGATTGAAGATTCATGTTTGCTGGTATAAAGAGACAGATGAAGGCTAAAACCAGGTCAGCCATACAGCACACCCACCCCCCACCAGGATTTATTTATATATCCTAACTACGTTCAAGTGACATTCAGATACATTTCAGGTTCTTGGGGAAAAAAAAACCAACAAAGAAAAACCCCTCCACCTATGTAAGCTGTATCTCAGTGTGCCTTTCCTTTATTTAAAAACTATCCTGTTTTTCCTCTCTGACACTGTTATTTCCTGTTCTTTAGCAGAACAACTTGGAAGACTTTATCCTCTCTCCTCGCTTAAAGGAAAATGCTACTGATGGAGATGAATACACTTAGTCCTTGCAGTGACTGGCATGTGCATACTCATCCTTTTCAGGATCTGTGTAGGGCCATCACCACAGCCTGTTGCCTTTGCTAAGACACTGCCAGCACAGTTCAAGGGTTCCTTCCCAAGGGCACTCGTAACGCTACCACGGTTATCATTCTGGGCTAACACTCTAACACCTAACCCTGAGGACACCCGGAGCTTCCGAGCTGACACCACGATGAGAGAATCCAAATGCAGCTCATCAAATACATGCCCTTTCCAATGATCCTTCCTATCACTCATTGCACTTGCTATCTAAAACATCTCTGGCAGAGCAGCACAGGCTGGGCACTACATGACCTCTCCACAGCACTTCTCACCCTTCACCACTGAGGCACAGAGCCTAACATCAGAGCTTGAGAGTCCCAGCCGGGGCTCTCTGCATAGCCCCATGGCCGGGCACGGTTCCTGCTGTATCACGCCTTTCCCGGCATCTTAGCCCTGCTGGAAAGCATTCAGCATGGAGAGGACCCATCTTTATGCTGATAACACTAAAATATAAAATAATGCCAACAGCTGGTGCTACAAATGGCTTTTAAAAACGATGTTCATTCACTAAAATTCCTCTTGCTACTTTTGACATGAAACACGCAGTCTCTAATTATTCTGATCAAGACGGTGAAATACAAAAACAAACTTTAATTGTGTTTAACAGATATTTAATCAGGACTCACTGAACTACAGATTAAAGCTGAAATTCATAAACCATAATTACCCAATTGTCGCAAGCTTTTTGGTCCACATTCTGCTTCCGTCTGGGCGTCTGGCACTTTGCCCCGAATTTCTTTTAGTGTCTTCTCAGTTTCATTGCTGTTCATGTTTTCCAGCAGAGATTTAGCACAGATTATAAAATATCTCTTCTTGGCAACTTTATTAGTTGGTTTTTTTTCTTACAAAGATTATACCCTACCTATCCTCATCCTGAGGCTGAATGAACAGGCACATGCCATGGCTTATTTCTTGCCACAACCTACCTTTGTGTCCTGCCAAGGTCCATGTTATTCACCTCTCCTACCCAGGTTCTGATGCCTGACACTGCCACGCTAGCAGAGCATCATCTGGATACTGCTGTGACTATATACCTACCATGAATTATTCCTTCCTTTCTCCAGAGACAGAACCGGGTGCAATATGGTTTCCTCTTTTGGTAGGGGCTTTTTATGTGCTTGATGCTCTGTATTTATATTTAAGAAGACATGATGAAAGAACACTTCCCATGGGAAGCAGAGAGTGGTGAGGTATATGCTAAGCACCAGTTCCTCAGGGACTTAACTGCACGGGCTCAGACTGCCTCTGAGAAAATCACAGATTGTCCTTTAGCATGAAGAGACTGATGGCACCAGAGAAGCATGGCTGTTCAAAGCAGTTTTCTGGGGACCTCCATACATTGTGTACAGGTTATGTGGGTGCTCTGAAGGCAAGGATTTGACTTAACATACAGGGGAAAGAGGTAATGACATAGCATGTTTTCCAGTATGCTCAGTGTTCAGTGCTCAGAAAATCCAGTGTTCTTTGCTAAGCAGAGTTTTTTAAGTCTCAAAGTTTTTATGCCTCACTACACTATATTGTGCTGTAGCAGAAAAGGCATAAACCTCAAAGGTGAAAGCACTGTCCACTAGGATGAAATTGATAATATAGGTTAGAACACAGTACTCTAAGAGGCTTTGTGCAATCTTATCTTTTGCTCCACAAAAATGTCTAAACTACAGAACAAATACCTTTGACACAGCTTTATTTTTAATTTTCACTGTGGACTTCCAGGATTTGAGGAGGAGTAAGTGGAAGAGAGGCTGTTCACTACTCAGTTGTGGGAAAATACAGAACTGTCAGCCTTAACCCCTCTTAAATTTGGGGCATGAGGCAAGGTGGGAGGAGATACAGAAAACATGACACTGTGGAAGCATGGGATCTCAGCTCTCCATTGAAGACACAAAAAAGAGAGAGCTTGATTAAAAATTGGGATGGCTTTCCATGCATACCTGCTATTGCTTTTCCTCTTAAGAGCTGGAGTGCTCTTGAAGAACTGAGTCTGGGTGAAGATACATGAAACCACGTTCTGAAGTTCTGTCAGAGGTATTTGGTTTTGATTGTCAGTCACAAAGTTCAGACAATCTCCTTTATTATCCTGACAAGAAGTATGAGAATACAAGCTAAACCTTCACCTGTTTCCTTAGATCTGTTCTCAGCTAACACGCAAAGCATACATGCATTTTATTTCTGCATCTTTCTTCACCATCAAAAATTGTATTTCACACATTTATTTCTATCATGGTCAATTTGCCCTATCTCCATTTCCACTCCTATTGAAGATCCAGGCAGTCCTATTCCCACTGAATCAGTCACATACCTTCCTTGTCAGCTCCTTTGGAGCAAGGCTTAAACAAGCAGCAGTGTACCACCTTAGCAGTCACTGCTGCATCTATATCAAACTGCTTTTTTGTTTGTTTGCTTTTGAAGCCTTCTCTGAAGCTTTCATGACTTAACTGACTTGAAGGTCTCTGCAAGAACTCTTTATCTCGCATTTCACAGCAGTCAAGACACCACACTGGGAAGATAGAGAGACAAGGAGAAATATGCTATTTCTTCTGCGTCCCTGTTTCTTCTCCTACATAAGAGCAACTTGATTCTTTTTGTCAGCCACACAGTCTGAAGTCCAGTCATAGTTATGTCTTTGTATCCTATGCAGAAGTCTACCCAAAGCACATGCTGCAGGATGGTGGATGGCCTGCCATGCAAGGCAAGCCTGATTTTTCACAAATTGTTTTCCAGTTTGGCACAATTGTTTGTCCAAGGGTTTCAAGCTCCATGTTGAAACAGTGGTAAAGAAATTGCTATCCAGTGTTAGTGTCATTCTTCATTCAGACTGTTCCTCTGAAAACAGCCCACAGCCTTTGAGAGGTAAAATGCATTGTTTTAATGTAGTCAAGGTCCCTGCTTGCTACATTGGTAAATCTATTTAGCAGATTCTTCTTGGTATAATCTGTCCCCAGACCTGAGGAAGCTCAGTGATTTTAAGTGTTTTAAGCTAATGATAATGGTTAGTGCTGAGAACAGATGTACCTGGCTGTGGTGTGATCTATTCTATTAGGCTGTTAGGAGCTGTGTATTCATACTGACTTACCATTTTATGTCTGTTTTCAAGGTGTGATGGCTGCATGGGGTGTAGTCTGGTTTTTCCCCTGACATATGAGGTATCATCATATCTGTGGGTTTTGATACACGGTGACTGCACAGAGAGAGAGGTGGAGAACATCTGCATGTTTGTTTCACACCTTCCCCAAGATTCTGTATGTCTATTTTTGCTGTCCACTGGTGAAGCAGGGATGTATAGAATCATAGATATATATATATATACCTGTGTTCATACTAGACCATAACCCAGGAAATGGTTTCACAGATTAGATATGCATGCAGAGAGTTTGATGACTATGCTAGGTATTGTAGAAGTTTATTTTCACTAGAGTAAAGGCATTGTGCATGAGTAAAACTCCCTATAACTGCTGGCTGCATTGATAACATGCTAAGTGGAAGCTGTTCTACTATTCTTCTCTGTCCACAACAACAGAGTGTAAAACTCTTCAGTCATATCAATAAATGGTGCTTCACTTCCCTTCAGCACAATGATGTGAAATTTCTGCTGAGAATTATTTTCCTGCTCTTGGTCTTGCCATTCACAAATATCTGCTATTGCCACCCTCTGGGGACAACATGCTCTATGGGCTGTGCTGTAGAGAAAGTTTTGTATCTTAAGGCCTCACCTCAGTCCTCTAGCACATAAGCAAATTCTTCCTAGTTACATGGACTATACTGCTGATGTCCTATCAGTAGAAGTTAGAGAATTAAGCTCTTACAGGACAGATACAACCTTTACTGGTCTCTCTTTGTGCAGTACAACAGGAGACATGCCTACTGAAAATGAATGCAGCCTCCTTAAAACAAATCTCATGTGTGTAACCTCTTTCCTGTGAGAATTCAAAAACCAGATGTAAATGAAAAAAACACATGGGGCTCTAGCAGAGACATCATCTCTACTCTGACTAAACAAACATGGAAGACCCAACAAGGTTAAAATCCAAGGCCATTTAAACAACTGCAACCACAAACAAGCTGAGAGATGCACAAGACAGGACACAAGATCTCAACAGAGACTGTAAATTACTATCCTGGTCTGGAAAGATTAACTGAAGACAGTACAATGCAACTCTGGGCCAGAACATCATCCATTTCAGTTCTGAACCACACTTTGAGCATGTAACTCAGTTCTTGTGCTACAAGGCAGTGCATTCATGTGCTGAAATGCTAGAAAAGAGGTTAAAAAGTTAAATTCAGGAGCCTCTTTTTCTCTGATGGTTTGGCCAACCTGACTAAAGCAGAGCCCACCAAATGAGAGGCACTATAAGCTTAATTCTAGAGCTTCAGGTCTCTTAACCAAAGAGTAACACCAGTATCATAAGTTTAATTTTCACTTCAATAGAAAGAAATTACAACTCAAATGTAACTGATACACATCCTGTTAACTCCCTAAACCATGTTCTGGGCACTTCATGTCTTTGGAAAGGGAAACACATTCTTATGAAAACACTACAGGTTAAATATCTAGGACATTGCTTCATAAAGCAGATAATTTTGTTAAGTCCATTTACCACAGAAGTCAATTCTGAACACATCTGAGAAACATCCCACCTTTGCCCAAATCCTTCTTTCCTCTGTCAGGACTTTATACAGAAGCATAGAGGAAAGGGCCTGGAATCTGACATTTAAAAAGAATCCCAAAAAAGAATACACATGAACTGCATTAAGATTTTCTCCCTGGTACTCAGAAGGGAGTGAAGGCTGTTTGCCCACTGCTAGGAGACTGGTCTGTGTCTGAACCTGGGACCTCTGTTTCTGCAGCCATTTCTCTCTTACATGTTACATTCCAGCTAACAAGGTTCATTTTTTAGCCTGGGAAGAAGTAATCTTTCTTGAAAACCAGGTATTCCTCAATAAAGAACCATGAACAAGGGCAGCAGAAGAGGCATGAGACAGATGGTTTCTACACCAAAGTCTCTGACATGAGACATGGCAAATATCTCTTAGTTTCTTTAAATGCCATTAGACATGAGTTCTCACCAGGAGATGAGGCCAGAACTGTTCTCTCACTGACAGGAGCAAGTGGCCAAGCTGCCATTGCAGCCAGCTGAACTGGGATCTTGTCAGGAATGACAAAGCAGCGCTGTATGGCATGTAAAGTGTACCATGGCTTCTAAAGATACCTGGATGTCTGCCTTTTTCACCCTTGGGAAGTATTTGTGCCACCTACCCCACTCATGGCTACTCATGGTCCAGAACTAAACTGAATCAACCCTAGGGAAGGATGCAGGGACCTGGGGAAGATGGTGATATGCCTGCAGTGTAGGATAGGCAGGTTGATGTTATAACATTAAACAAACAATAATACTAATACAAACCTGAAAGGAAACAAGACAATGGCAGAAACCTATTTTGACATGATGCAGAGAGGAAAGCAATCATTAATTTGCAGTAGTGGTCTTTATTCTTGTAGCAATCTCTATAAACTGACCAAAGGTATCACTTGTAATTTGCTTGTCAACACTACACTTCTGAAGAACCTTCTCATGAGGGAGGGGAACAATCCCTAATTATTAAAACCAACCCCAGGCTGTGCCTTCAGGTTTTGGTCTGAATCCAGTACCCACAACAGAAAACTTTCAACAGAAACCTTTGAACAGAAGGCAGCAAGGACTTCTCTGGGAAAAGCTACAGGATCAGGACACACATTCTGAGTAAAAAATGGCCTTTTTTTCCCCCCTCCTCCCAGTCTCATTATTCCCAAAAGACACAAAGAAAATACAAAGATTGTTGGGATTTCTATAAGAAGATTTGGCAGCTTTCTCATATTTGTTTAGACTGTAAGATATAATTTGAATTTGGGGCTTGCCTCTCTCTCACTAAGAAGAAGAATGCATTATTTGTTCTCTGAATAAGTATTTGTTATTAGTGGATCAGACATGGATAAGGTATATTATTACAACCATGTTTGTTAGGTATGATTTACATTGTTTGCTGCATATCATCTTAGGCTGTCTTTAATTTTGTTATACTTTAGGGGGTTTTTGTTTGGTTTTATGCATTTAGTCACAGTTGGTTGTGTTTTGAACTTTGAAAAAAAAATTAATACAAAGGAAATTAAAAAAAGAAAAAGAAAATATTTTCAAAATGATGTGGAAATCAAATCTATCCCTCAGTAATTTGATTTGTAGGAAATGGAGAGCAAAGCATTACAAAGCATTACAAACAGAATGCCTTGAAGTGCATCATAATTACTTACATGTGCAAATATGTTGTCTAGGTTTGGGCATTCAGTTAATAATAATCATAATTCTATGCCCTTACCCATGGTCTTTCATCCAAGTTTCTTTAAGGTTTGTGCAAGCAATCATTAACTAATGGTTGGGTACCCATGAGTACTCTGCTGCTTGTAAAGATGGAGAAAGAGGGGCAAAAGTTCTCAAAGGTCCAGGGCAAATTACAACTTGATGTCAAGGTAGAAGAGGTCTTGCAGATGATGTTTTTCTAACTACAGGCAGATCAGAGATGCAGAAGTTTGTAGCTGATCCTGCATTTATACAACTAAGCAGCTCTGTAAGAACAAAAGAGTGCAACAAATGTGCATCTTAGACCTTCTGCTCCACAAAGTTTAAAGGTTCAAAACTGACATAAATTAGACTCATGGCTAATCTTTGGTGGAACTTTGATATACATAAAAATATACCAATATTTTTGCACAAAGACTGACAAATTTGCCTTGCTTGGAACTCTTTACCAGTGTGAATGTCTCTCATCTGAGGCTCCACAAACAATTTTCAGACCACACATCCTTTGTGGAAATCTGGGCTGAATGTCAAAGAAATCTGGAAAATGGTACCCTATAAAGTTCAGTTGTTACAGAAAGTCCCAAATGCCAATTTCATGCTTGTAGATTACTCTCACATTGATCTCTTAAGTACCTGAAACCCATAACAAAACTCTGAGCATACCATATTACCCCAAAGCTTTTCCATGGTTCCTGCCAGGGAAGAAATGCTGGGGTTGATACTCTTCTACTGTTTATTTCCATGACCCTTCCTAACTGCACATGTGTACTGCTCTTTCTCCCAAGCCAAGAGAGGAACCCATGGTTTCTGCAGTCCAGGTCCTTTGCTCCTCGCTAGCCAAAACTCCATCCTTAGTTTACTACAATATGCGTTTTCATGCTTCACTAGACAGGCAAAACCCAAGACTGCCAAATGATTTTTGCTGTTTCATTTAGCCATGAAATAATGGTAATGCTTTAAACTACTACCTGCTGAAGCAGCAATAGGCACTGCACTGCAGTAACTGACCCACACAGGTATACAACTGCCTGTTGGAAGGATTTGACACTAGCACAGCCCATTTTTGCTTAGCCTACATCTCTGTGCTTCATGTAGCTGTGACAAGAAAGTGATTCTCTATACATTTCCATTACCTGTTCTGCTTTTCACTAATAAAACCACTAGGTATTACTTATTTGTCTGGCTGACTGACAAAGGCAGGCATCAAAGCATCATTCCAGTGTCACATACTTCAACACTCTAATAATTTCAGAACTTGTAAAGCAATCTCTTATGATGCTTTGTGGGCTGTGAGATCACCCTGACAAACTGTGATAATGTTGGCAATCTCCAAATGGGTGTTCATTTGCAATCTTTCTACAGAGGAATTGCTAGGTTTCCAAATTTGAGGGCTTGACATAATTTGTCTCCACAAAGTTATCATAAGGCTGTCTGTGACCCAGGGATTTTATGGGGTTAGTGTCTATCCCCAGTGCAACTTCATCATAAGCAGTGGAATTACCTTGAGTGTGACTTTATCTATTTGCTTTCCCTTTATTTAAAGTACTCTTTTTTTTTTAAGCACACAGAAGCTAGTAGTAACATCTGAGTCAGGTAGGGGAGAATGTTCCCTCAAACTGTGACCAGTTCATGCCAAGCTCTCTGCTCCCCTCATCACACTTAAGAGACTGAGAAACAATGCAAGTGTCAGGTCAAGCTACAAAGCTATTGCCATCATCTCTTCCCTTCCGTATGCTCCCAGTACTGGCAATCTCTGGGCTGCAGTCCACAGGATATCCACAATTATGGCCCAGATTGAGGGAGGGGTAGAAAAATGATGGTGCTCTGCCAAGTATGTCAGAACCTGAACTTGATCCATTTTCAAACTGAAGCTGGGGACTGTGGGACAGCACTGTGTACTCTAGAATCTATCTACAGACAGGAAAATAATTCATCAGCTCAAGAAAGAAAGAAAGAGTTAGAGCTAGTGTAGACCTAACATAAATAACTATTTTATATTTGCCTCTGAACCTTATCTTTAACTAAAGAAATATGCTGTCTTGACACAGAAGGAAGATTTTTAAATGCCATAAGACTGTTAAGCAGCTCAAGAAAAAGTGAGACAGAGTCAGGCTTCATTATATTTATGAGGGCCACAAAACTGCTAGTGAAGTCATTTCATTTTGAAATTACTTAGGAGTCCTTTAGAAAAGCCAGGAGAACAGGGTGGAAATAGGAAACCAAAAAATAAAGTGCATCCAGTGTTTCAAAAAGTTCCCTGCACAACACCTTTTCCCTGCTACCAATCCCTTAGGCAAATTTAGCAGCTCAGAAGTGGCAGTTCCTCAGAGCTAATAAAAGATGCTCCTCAAATCCTGCTCAGGGTGTGGGTGAGCCCCTGGGACCTGGCCATGCTCAGGTCACAGAGCCCATGCCAGAGCACAGGAGCTCCCTGTCAGCACTGCACTGGAGCACAAGTTCACCTCCAAGCACTGCCTTGGATATTCTGCTGAACTAATGCTGGCATTTTTTGCTACTTCCAGTATATTTTTACAAAAGAAGCTGCCTTCCTTGGATTATTCCACCTAACCAACCCCAAAATTGTTAAAGATGCAATGTACTTTGTTTTATCCCTATTTAAGCTATTTTCTGCATTTGATTCTCTATGGAAAAGGAAACTTAGTGTCACTATTTGACCTCAGCAAGAAGTGCCTAGCTGCAATGCTACTGGAAAAAATTTTGAATCCAAATAAATTGCAACCTTGTATTTTGGCCCCAAATTACAGCAAGCTTGCTCTTCCTCTCGCTGCTAGGAAAATGCCAACTGCTTTTACCATGAGCAACAATTATCCCTCATGTCTTTTTAATCCTTCAGAAAAGCATGGGCAGTCTTGGAAGCCCAAGGTAAATGCTTTACTGTGTGTATTATCTTACAGAAATCAGTAGGTTGCATGAATAGAAACAAAAAAGGCTACAGGAAAAGATAGCACAATGATCCATGGGCTTCAAAAGCTTAAACAAATTCACTAATACCAACACTGCAAATGGGACACTCCTCAACACAGCAATGAGAAAGATATGTGCTTTTCCTTCTTAAAACTCCCTTCTTGAGGGCTGTTTTCATTTTACAGTGAGCTAATAATGGGTGGTAGACTTGTATGCTAGTTATTACTAGACTTCTTTCAACATAAATCTTATTTAAAGAAGAAAAAGCCAAAGGAAAGAGCCCTACCTCTCAGCTAGTACCACTTCAGAAGCTTTTAGCTAACCACAGCTGAATTACAATAATATTTCTCTTTTTTAATTTATATTGTTTTAGTATTTTTAATACTGATAGTAAGTCCATGTACACCCAAAACTTTCTGAAAAATTAAGAAAATAAACTACTACTGGTAGATGGCTACTGATAGAAGAAAAAATACAGAATCATTAAATTTATCATAAACAAAGGGTTTCATACATGACAGAAACTTCTAATGTAATTAATTTGTCATATAAATTATACCTCTGGAGATATCCCATAACATTAATTAGGTCAAAGAGAGGAGGAAAACAAATTGAAAACTTCTCAAAAGTCCAGCAAACAATAGGCTTTACACATAGCAGTATCAACAATCTCATTCTAGCTTTCTTCCCTCCTCTTTCTCTATTACTCTTTCCAGAAAACCAGGATCATCAGAGAATCATCCTGGCCCACCAAGATCAATGGAAACATATAGGTTCATGTACACAACATTTATGGAAGAGGAAGTTTTGCAAACAGCTGTGGCTTTCCAAACTACAAACTCCCTGGAAGAATTCTGAAAGATGATTTGGAAAAGACATTCATTGTGTCATTGGCATTTTTAAGCACAAAGCTACAATTGCAAAATCTGGGCATGAGACATTTGTCACACAACACAGAAAAGCAAAGGGGAGGAGGGCAGAAGAAAACAATAAGAATTTCAGACAAATTTTAACGCTGGCCAAATTCATCCTCAAATCAAAATGCTGAAGTTTTGCCTGTTCATTAACTTCTCTGGAGTTCAGGAAAAAAAGGAATTTGCCCATGTAGTTTTCCTATAACATTCTGGCTTCACTTTGTGCAAGAAAGAAGACTTAGCTTTTTTCACTCTTCTCAACACAGCTCACTGAATTGGAACTGTTGATACATGTATACAAAATCCAACACACTTGCTGATCCCATTCAGAACAAAGTTAGATCTTCCTGATGTCTGTGCCACCTTCCAGTGTACACTTGAGTAATAATGGCAGAACAGGAAGACAACAAAAGGGAAGAGAGTAACTGAGATGATGATGCTTGGCCATTAACAACAGGGACAGACTGCACTGGTGACTCCACAGTAGTGGAGTTTCATCTGGATTATGTGAGGGCAGGAGATCACATTTCTGCCAGCCCTTAGACAACATTAATGTCAGCAGTAGGGAAGAAAAGATAGCAGCTAAGGAATGGAGCTGGCTGGTAAAAGTCAACCCATCAAAATAGATTTTAGAAACTGCATCAGAAGAATGAATTTGTAACAGATCTGTGCTTAGCATTTCAAGGTGACAGAGTTCTCGATCTGGTAGAAAGTTCCCAAAGCTAAATTCACTACATTGGCACCACATAGCCTGAGGGGGCAATCTGACTTACAGCATCTTTATGACTAGTGATGAAAGAACCTCACTTGGCTTTTAGATCCCAAGTTTGGCTCAAGATAGAGCAGTAGAGAACAGAACATCTTTTATTTTATGCTGGGAGTTTACAGTGTTCCTCTTCAGCACAGAATGAGGTTTTACTGTATAGAATTCTCACACAAGGCTTGCTGGTAAGTTAGAATTCACACCTTCAGATTTTGGGGATATACTTCACACCCTTCATTGTTACTGCTTCTAAAGATACAGATTACAGTGTCCTCATGTCATTGTAGCATCTGTAACAGACATCTTTAGAAAATTTTTGGGAAAAAACTGTCTCTTACCAGGCCACAGCATGTCTTACTCAGCCTTGGAAAGGCTTCAGAGTGCAGTAACCACATGAACTGGACATTATATGGACAGCCAAGCGTAGCTCAGTTACTGTGCAGCTTTTACTGTTCCTTCTCATGCTGTTTCAAAACACATTTTATGTTTGAACCAGTCATCTATACATATGAAAGTATTGCACAACACTGGACAATGCTACAGATCCACAGGAAAGCATTGTTTCACAAACATGAAGCAATCTGCACAAGTATAAATAGGGTGGCCTAAATCTGTTCTGAATTATGCTTATGCAAATCCATGGAAGTCAACTAGTTCCACTAACAGAATAGAACAGATAAAAGCATGTAAAAATACAGAACATGGCTCTACTACACAAGCTATCCAGGGGCCAAACCTGCCAGGCTGCCATCACTTACATTCTACTTTCCCAGCACGGCTTTACAGGAAATAAGAAAACTGGGAGTAGCTGGGATTTCTAGTTCTCTCATGCACTGGAGGACACATGTCCAAGAACATATGGACTTAAATGTCAGCATCCTACATCACTTGTATTTCAAGGATGTTATTAATTTTTGTGGGTGGAGTCCAAAATTTTAATGTCATCTTAGCACCAGTGACTGTTTCTGTACTGTGCACGTCACAGGGAGCATATGTGTAGCAATCCAAGGACAGCATTCTAACTTGATTTCAAGTGATTTTTTGGATTGCAATATTCTCAAAAGATGAAGTATTTGATGCTACTAGCAGGTTATTTCACAACTTCTGTCTTCACAGTTTCATCCATCCACCTTAATTCTAACCTCCAGGATATTATGCTATTGCAGATCTGGACTCTCTGCACACAGCTGTTTCAACAAATCTCCTTTTCCTCTAAAATGCACAGCATGTGACTAAGATTGGTGTTTTCAATGCCAAAACAAGTTATATGACTGATGTATGCTACTCTAGACAAAAAGTAAGATCAAGGTCAGAAAATTCTTTGCCTTTACTTAAATTTCAACCCAAATCTTCTCAAATGAATTAGCCTCTTTACCAAACTCACAGGTACAGACAGGTACTGTGGATAACAGCCATGCAACTGCTCCAGCTGGATACAGTGAGCAATGTACTGCCAAGGGCTTTTCATCTGTGAATAAACAGGTGGTTTGGCACCAAGATTTCTACCTGTTTGTGGTTTTCATCTTTGGTTTCAAGACAGAAAAGGAGATGATACCTTTCAATGCTGCATCTCAAGTCGGCTGCAGGGACAGCAAGGTTTCATTCCAACCAAATCTCTCTCTCTCTTGCAAAGTTGAGGAAAACTGCCAACCACTGCTGCTCTTGCCATCAACACGTGATGCAGATTTTAGGGAAAGACAAAGCAAAGGAAGAGAAGGAAAAGGAAGAGAAAAATGTAAGTTTTACATAAACAACAAACTGTACATAATGACATCTGAGGACAATAAAAAGTACTGGCTTTAGGATAAGGAAACAAATAAACAAAACCTTGGACAGCTTAATATAAGAGGTTATTTTAGTTTATTGGATACAGGGTTGGGTTTTTTGTTTAAATTTAGTTCCAAGAGATACATAGTTTGAAAACATATGATAAACTTAAAGGGCCAGCATTAAAGAAACAAACCTACCATAGCACCAGAATGAACTACACCATTACTCAAGAGAGCAGCCTAAGCCCCTGTAACAAACACCCTGCAAAGCAACAGAAGCCCTCACAACATATGTTCTTTCCTGCAAATAACCCAGAGTGCAAGAGGTGGGTTTCATTTTGGGGGTTTCGAAGCCTTCTGCATGGGCCTACCTCTGCCTTTGTTGAAGGCAGTGCTAACACACATCAAACACAGTGGGAATCAAATGTGGATAACTGCAGACTAGGAAAAATCACACCCAATATGTTCAACTGATACCCTCCTTCTCTGAGGACAAGTGTAGGCTATGGAATACTACAAATAATAGAGAGCAGTAGTCTAAAGTAAGCTTTTACAAAACCAAGAAAGCATAATTCAATACTTTTTCACAGATCATTTGGAATGTGCATCTTCAAAATAGTAGTCAAGAGTTGGTAAAGATTGTCTAGAGACCCTTCCTGTAACAAAGGTCTCAAAGCCTTCTCATAAATAAAGAGTTCTTCAAAGCAACTCTCAGCAGCCACGAAGGGAACAGCCAGAAAATAATACTTTTTGGGGTAAAGGAAGAAAATGGAAGTCAGTGCCTGTCCACAGATGCAGACCTAATTAGGATGACTTCCATGCATCTGTTAGTAATCAAAATGGGTCCTAATCATCAGTGAGAAACTTTTGTTTTGTCCCACTAACTGTAAAACCATTTCAGGCAGTTTTATCTACTAATTTGCCTACAGAAGGCAAGAACTACGTGATTAGATTGTTCTAGATCATCTATACTAATAAAGACTGAGCTGAAGAGAAAATAGAACTGCATTATCATGAAGATGCAATCATCTGGAGGGAAAGAGACCCCCAAACGTTCTATTCCTTAGTTGGAATAAAAGCCTAACCAAGTGGGTCTTTTTTTCCTCATGAGTTGTTTCCACAAAATTTTACTTTTCAGATAACCAAAATGGAAATTTACCATTAACTAGCTAGAAAAAAAAGAGGGAGAAAAAAAAGGATAAAGAGCCTTCCAGAACTAGCCGTTGGGAAATAGTTGTTTTCTCTTTTCTTAGGTGAAACAAGTTATTCCAAGGGAAAATTTTTATGTCAAGAAAAATAGTTTCCACTAAAAAATCATTCCAATGGAAAATGCCTGGCCACAGCTACAAAGGGTAGGACCACTGGTCTCAGCCAGGGGAAGGTCAGTGGACTGGCTCTGCCACAGTCCTCTTGCACAATCATGGGCAAAGCACTTCCATTCTCTGCAACGCGATTTCTCCTCTAGCCCTTCTGCCCAAGTAAACTGTCCACTCTTCAGGACAGGAACCATCTCTCACTGTATGTTACATGCAGCCTAGTGTAACAGGCATGTTTAATGACTTTCAGCACTGCAGTTACAACAGTGTTTCTACTGTTCTACAGCAGCTAGTTCCCAATACCAAGTTAAAGAGAAAAATGCAACCTATGGCTGCAACACACTGCTAATCAAATACTATTGTATACCATGGGGATGGGGGGGGTGTCTTTTCATCATAGAACTAATCAGAGTTTATACACACAAAATCAGACAGCTCCATAGTCCAGTCTTGTGATCTGTGTTCCAAGCTGCCAGAAATAAGGCAGGAAAGAATGAGGGGGGGTGGGGGGTGGCATCTCCTGTGTTCATAATGAAAGAAGAGAGATGACTGGACTAAGAGCTGATGAGGTTACAAGGCAACAGCAGTGCCATGAGTTGTTTAGGCTTAAAGCCAGATGTCTTGTATTTCCTTTGATTGTTTCTAAATAATTAATGGTATTAATTTAATCATGTGACCCACCTCCCCATCCCCCTTCTAGTATTTGGCTCTGTGTACTCACACTGAAGGAGAAAACCAGGACTGTCTATAGCATACTGAATATTGATGCTGTGTGTTTGGACTGCAACAACAGCTGATACTCATATCCCCAGCACTTGCACAGTGTTTGCGTGAAGGAGATCAAGTAGTAGCCTTCATACTCCAGCTATGGCATACGGACACTGCATGTTTGAAGCAGTAAAAGAGAGGGTACAGCTCACTCTCCACCCACACTCAGATGAACCTGCCACTACTACTCCACGTAACGTTTTCTGGCAAGCTCCCAGATTTCAGTCACGCTGGGTTTGCTTGAAAGAAAAGACTCAGAGGAGACTCTGCTTGTCTTGCTGTTTGAACAAACAAAATAATCACCCATCTTGAGCTAATGGTCCAGAGCTTAATGAAGATGATAGAAAAGTGGCTACCCATGATATGAGCATTCCCTTCTGACTTCTCCACAGAAGCCACGGCTGTTGGCAAGAAGAAATGGATTATGAGGATAATAAGTAACCCTGAGCTCTGGTCTAGACAAACCTTTGCTTTGTACAGTAGCAGTCAGTGCACAAAAAGAACAGCAACCACTAGAGGTAAAAGTTTAACTGCTCCACAATTCTCTACACCAGAGCACTGGCAGAAACAGCAGGAGGTCCTATGCTCCTGCACCTCTCTTGCTAGAGCTGCAAGTCTCCCAAGCACCAACTAATCTCATGGGCATATTTTGAGCATTAGGGTTGAGTACTAGAACTGCCAAAACACAACAGCAGAAATCCTGAACAAATGAAGATTAATGAGGGCAGGTCCCCATTCCCTATATCCATATGCATTTTTACTCACTAGAAATGTTTGCCCATCCTCCTACATACTATAGCTTACTCTCAGCTTCTCTGGTCAAGTCTCTAGTCTTATTCATCTTGCCTACTCTTTTTTCCTGCATCCAAGTGAGTTATTATTTTGTTTCTTTATGGTTGAGGTTCTTTATGGGACCCAAGTCTCTGTCCACACTTTGTCATCTCTGAGATTGTTGGGGTTAGCTGCACTTCCTCATATACACTCCTGCATCATGTGTCTGTAGAGTGTCTAACACCACAGATCGCTCCTCTCAGCTAGGGCCTATATGATTTACTATCATATAAATAACTGTTCAGCTACAGTCAAATCTCTTTTTAATGCCAATAGTTTCACTTGCATATATTTAGTAGCCCATCATGGGAACACCAACTCCTTTTTTAATTAATTACTTATTAATAGAGGTGAAATATGAAAGGATGACAAGGCTAGATCTTTCCCGCTTCATCAATTTGAGTGCTCAAAGAAAGCATCTCGTTTACAGGTACCAGGAACCAACAGGGACATGTACTGAATGAAGCCTGAAACTCAAGATCCCCTCAGTGCTTTTGTACCCCCATTATTTGGGGACAAATCCTCTCATCCCTCCAGGGAAGGAAAGGTAGTTGGATTGAAAGAGCCGCTTAGTGGAAAGCCTCAGCGGCAACCTCCGTATCCTCTGTGCAGGGCTTTAGGTACACAATTGTAACCAGCAGGAATGGGAAATGAAAGCTTCAGTGTCTGCACAGAGGTGGAAACAGCCTGTGAGGCTGAAGGGAAGAGGTCTGCCTGCCTCTTGTTTTGAAGACCCCTTGCAAATCACAAGGCCAACTTGCTTCACCGAGGGACAACTTCATGGCTCGTTAGAAAATAAACACAGGAATATAAACAAATGCAACATTATAAACTCTTCAAACTCGATGTGCAGTGCTCCTCAGGGCTCGGGGTGGGGGGGTTTCTCAAAGCACACATGGTTGTCACTGACAATAAAGTCAGTCACGTTTTTAAAACACTGGGGACAGAGTTGCAAATGTGCCCCATTATGTCTTGAGCTGTGCTCCCTGGGTACAAGAGGTGCGTGGGTTACGGCAAGCTCCTCTGTTACTTTGCTGAAACCATAAAAGGCAGCAAAAAGTACAGCCTGAAGAAGAGCAACTGCAGAGTACACAGGCTGGTTGTTGCTACTGTATAGACCTAATCCTGGCTGCTCCAGGTATCCTGGAGTCTCACCACAGCTTTAACTCCATACTGTTTTTCTCCATCATTAGGGCTGCTGCTCAGCCCTAGGAGACCCTATGGCCATTTCACTGCCCCTGTAGCTATGCCTCAACCGCCAGGCTCCTGTGAGGAGGTTCCTGCTGGTCACTGCAAAGGCAATCTCTCTCTGTCCAAGGGGCAGCACGTGCCATTGGCCATTCCCATCTGCTTAATGGGTGCCCCCACACCACGCTAAAGGAGCAATTACTGTAATTAAAAACAAATCCTCCTCCCTGTCGATTTTCTGTACTTATTGGCCATTGCTGCCATCTAGCCAGACACATCTCCAATATTCACAGAAGCCTTGAGCCTGTTTATTTTCCCTTTGCTGCTTGGCCTGAAGGAGGGATAAATGCATCCCTTGTTACTCTCTGCCTCTGCAGAGACATTTGTAAACTTTTGCAGGGTTTTCCTTTTTTCCCCAACAGGTGACTAAATAACATATAACTGCAGGTGCTCTGGGGACACAAATGGGAAAATGGAGATCAGATAAAGCTGTAGTTGGAGTAAGGGGAAAAAAAATCAAGATAAAAGCATCAGACAAGAGAGTGCTAAGAAGAGCAAAGAAATGATTGAGAAGGGGTAGTTAGTGATTTTTGTTGCCAACTTACTCTTTCAAGGTAGCTTTAGCAGAATAATTTCGTCTATTTTGTTATTATGCCAAAGTTTTGCAGGTGTTACCATGGGAAGGTTGGAAGTTTATCGAAAAAAAAAGTTTCTGGACATTAGTGGAAAAGGATTAAGTGTTGTTGACTCAAGCTAGCACTGAAGGATGTGCTGGAGGTCACAGCTGAGGAGCACTGGCTAGTGTTACTGGACTTGTGAAGTAGGAATGATAAGGAAATGGTTTCAAAGAGCCGCTGAGTTCAGATTTATTCTTCATTGTTCCCAAAATTCAGCCAGAAAAACATGCTCCTAATGGAGGGCTCATTCTGCACTCAGCCCATTTTCTCCATTTTCTGTATGTAAAGACCTTATATGTCATGAAATAGGATGAAAAAAGAGAATATTATAAGGAGTCTTAGAAATGGAAACCTTCAGATAGAGTTTCATGATCTGCTTTCTGCCTATGAGTCAACTCTAAAAAGCCAGTCTAAACTTCCAGATGCTGTGACCATTCACTTCTCTAGACAACATGGTTTCAGAGCCATAGATCCAGCAACATAATAAGCAAGAGATGAAGCACAATTGATAGAGTACTGATTCCATGATAAAAGACAGTGCTCTCTGGCCAGAATGCTTCAACCAAATAAAAGGGAAAGGGTGGAGGGGACACACAACAGTAACAAATGTCTGTGAATCCAAATTTCTTTTACTGTACTTCTTATTCCACCAGGGGAAAGAAGAAAAAGTTGTATTTTGCTTCCCTGAATTTTTTTCCACTGAAAAGGGAGGTTTTGTGGGTAATCTAGAATAATATTCAGCTGTGAATCCAATTTATGCAGTGGGATAGGATTAAAAAAGGAACAGAAGGTCTGGATACTGAACCTGCTCTAACAGTTTTGATTTGAATACAACCCAAGTCTTGAAATGGCTTATTTTCCACTTCTGGTTTGGAGCTGGTTGAAATATTGCCACAGTAGCACTTCCTGTAAATTTTTTGTCCAAGATTCTCATTATTTGGAACTAAACTCTAAAGATTTTGGCACTGTGAAATCCAAACAAAACTCTGTTCCTGACTCAACTGGCCTAGGAGTCAACCCAAGCTTAATCTGGTTCTGGGTCCAAATCCAGCCTCATCCCACTTCCATTGTTACACAGATGATGCCACAATACCACCTCTAGCCTTAGGATTTATGCTGCCTTCTCACAGGATGCGTATCTGTGTGTAAATACATAAATCACATCAGATAAACAAAGAAGACATGCCAGAAAACTGGAGGGGAGGGAAGAGGAGAGATACCTACCAAGCAGTTTGTCTCTAAAGTGTTGCCAGTTGTGAAAGGACTTGACGTGCTAATATCCGCTCGCTCAGACTCTTACAGACATGCTAAGAGCGTGACGGCTGGCAGGCAGTGCATTTAAGTGCTGTTACTGAGGCCCCCAAATATTGACAGAGTGCCAGACTCTGAGAAACTATTGATGTATGCAGCCGGCCGCTGCTCCAGACACCTCTCAGACAGAGTCTTTAAATGTCACAGATTAATGAATTTTCATGAAATGGAGAATGAGAGAAAGAATTAAGGAGAGAAAAAAATATCCCACAGCAGCGACATGAAAGCATCTTTTATCCCTACACAAAATTCTGCCCTCAAGCCTCAAGATTCCTAATAGATTATAACAGATTGGAAGTCGGCAGGAGATAGGGGTGGAGGAGGTTAGACCCTCTAGATCATGCTGAGCATCCTCAAACAAAGCCAATGTGTGAGATGTTCATTTTCACCAAAAACAATGAGGGTCAAGAGCCACTCAGGTCTCAGTTTCATTTTCACCAAACCCAGGAGTTACAAAGCTTAAGGTGTAGATGTTATTTATCTGAGGTACAAACAGGGCCAAACTGTAAAGTTCGGCGGTTGACTTTGAACAACCTTAACTTTCGAGCCATTCAGACAGACAGCTGTACTTGGACCCTCTCTTAATATTTGATGTTGTGCTTGATCTTATCCAAGAAATTGCCAAAGTTATAACATTTTTATGCCATCGGATAAACCAAGTATGCTGATTATTTCTCTCTTTTCATTTGTATCAGTGAACTCAAATATGTATGAAAGAACTTCAAATATCATTAAAATGTAATAATGCAAAATGCAGTTGGAGCGTAAATGACAAATCTATGCATAAGACATCATTTAAAGAGGAAGGAAGTGAAAGGATGATGTAGATGATGTATGCAGAGGTAAAATTGGGCCATTTATACTCAACTGTGTTAAAAATACAGCTTCAGTGAGCCCCTCTGTGCACAGCCACTTGGAAGTGATGCTCCACAAGCCATTTGCTCCCCTCTTCCTTGTTCAGTTCCTGTAAGGCTCAATTGTTCCCACTGTCCCTGGGCTTTTCCACTGGATTTCTCTACAATGCAACGATGCTGAGTGAGGTGAGAACCAACACACCCAGCTCCTGGCCATCTGCCTCCTTTCCCCTCAAAAACAGAGCCATTTGACAACATTGACAGAGAAAGGATGGCCAGGTCTGTTGCAGGAAAATCCAGAAAAGCTAAGAGCATCGTGACAAGCAAAGGGAGTGCTGCACTTCAAACCAAGCAGCAAGACCCTGTTGGTGGCACAAGCAAGACCCTCTGATTCTCCACTTACTTTTTTGCTGCAGAAAAGTCAACATTCTTCACTAAAAACTGTTCCCACATTCCCTCTGTCTCTGGCCACACAAAGCTTTGCTGACCACAGCAGCTATAAAACCTCACTGTACGAACAGCAAGTAGCATGAGCAATGTTCAAGAGGAGCTTGTTTTCACATCATCTTGTCAGTCAGGTTATCTGTGTTTACCTTTGCCAAAGCAAAGAAAAAAATAATCTTTTTTTCAAAACTTGAAGTTACGTTTCTGACTGCAAAGCCAAGTGGAAACAATGCAAGGGCTCTGATGGCAACCTCCAGCTCCTGATGACATAGAACAATTTGGTTTTTGAAAGCCAACACAGTTCTGTAGGTTAGCACATGTGGCAATCAACTGTATCATAGACTACGAAAGTCAGTCATCTGTGTTATCCACTCTTATCACCACCTGAAGCATGTCTTCTCTACCACCACACATCCCATGACCACCAGAGCTGCAGCAGGGTCTCCAAAACCATCATTCATTTCCCGTAGCTCCAAAAATGAAGCAGCAAGTAGCCATTCTCTGCCAACAGCCAGAGAGAAGACAGAGCACACATGCGTGTAAGAGTGGATGACACAAATGACTGATTAAGTACACGAGAAGGCAAAATGTCAAAGCCTTTCTATTCTGAGAACAATCTCTATACAAACAAAGAAAAAAAAATCAATATAGAATTTTGCACACGGGACTACTTTACACATCATTGCAAACTTACTTCAAAACACTCAGTTTCTTTAGGAGTTTTAAAGAGCCCCATCTGGCCTGCTATTTCTCCTCACACACCCTTTTTCCTTTCTCCTTTCTTCCTCCCTGTCTCTTATAAAATACTAACTGAGGAGCTATCACAAAACACTAACCCAGCAATTTCTTCAATCTAGTAGCACGTCTTCAGCAAAGGCCAGCACTGTTGTACTGAAGACAGATGTAAACAAACCTCAGTACTCCCCTTCTACAAAAGCTCTCTCTTTATGCCTCAGCAGAAGTCCACTTCAGTCTTTAAACTGAAGCACCAGGCAGGATGCCTCAAAGCACACAAAGTCATCCATGTGCCTGAGCTATGAAGCTGCCCCTCACAAGGGCTGATTACCCAGACTCTGCAATACCAACATTTGGATCACCTCATGTCCTGAGTACATGCTAGGGTACGGCAGGCTCATCACAGAGCCCACCTGACACATCTCCAGGAGGGTGGTGTGCCTCTCCAGGAAATACAAACACAATCTCC
Source organism: Bucco capensis (assembly GCA_013396975.1). Taxonomy (NCBI): domain Eukaryota; kingdom Metazoa; phylum Chordata; class Aves; order Piciformes; family Bucconidae; genus Bucco; species Bucco capensis. Next base: position 1,512,884 of record VWZO01009773.1, read on the forward strand.
CTCAAGACCACCTCACATGTCAAAGATTCAAAAAACTTTCTGGGGAGATTTCTCACTTTTCTGGAGGAACAGAAAAAGGCAGCTAAAATTTCTAAACCATAGCGAAATTGTAAGCGAGCACGCTGGGCAGGGAGCAAGCTGCGAAGTTTGCTAACTCACTGCAAGCCTAGGACACTTTTTTTTCCCCAATGAGCCTTTGGCATTTTAGCTAAATGAAGGTACTGAGTTAGAAGACAAAACAAAGTCTTATGACTTGTCCAAATTATGCAATAGCCTTCTCTTGCTGTCTTCTCTGCAAACACTAAAACAGCTAAGCGTTGTCCCTGTTCTCTTCGCACGCCAACGTTACAACAGCTACTTCAGTTCCATAAATTCTGCACCAGCTCAAATAACAGAGATGGGCAAAAATTGGAAGAACTGGAAGTATTAATGGTTACATAAAATTTATCATAGGATAGGACATAAAAAATAACAATTGCAAAAGAATGAATAGAAACAGAGGTGTAACAGGATTAAAATTGCAGAATATCACAGAATCATTAAGGTTGGAAGAGACCTCTAAGATCATCAAGTCCAACCATACCTATCACTAACATACCACTAAACCATGGCCCTAAGTAGAGCATCTAAATGTTTCTTAAACACTTCCAGGGACGGTGACTCCACCACTCCCCTGGGCAGCCTGGGCCAAGACTTAAAAACCCTTTCAGTAAAGTAATTCCTCCTTGTATCCAATCTAAACCTCCCCTGCTGCAACTTGAAGCCATAAATGATTAGGTCTGAAAGGGAAGGTTCTCGAGTTCAATCTCCTTTGCCTGGTTTAGGATAGTATCAAAGGCCTTCTCCTTTGTCTCATCATTGATTGTCACTGGGTACTTTCCATCAATTAATTAATTTCTCTTAGATATTTCTGACTCCTGTTGTCCACCCGACACTTTTTCCTTTCCTCTGTGTGCATACATCACACACAGATCACAACCAGCTTGCACACCCCCCTGCTTGTTAAAGTTCCTCTTCTGCTGACTTACTGCACTCTTAATCAAAAGGGCAGGAAGAAGCCACCAGGACTCATTCTTCCCCCTCCCTCCTTCTCTCTCCCTCTCTTTTTTCAAACAGTACAAATGTCAAACTTTCTAAAAGGATGTTTGGCATAGCTGAGTTCAGTCATGTACCGTACAAAGTCGCTATGATCAAAAGGTTGCAGGGCTGCCCACTGCTAAAGAAAAAGGGGGGGGGGAAAGGAAGTGGGTATCTCTTCTGAAGTGTGAAAGAATGTCTGAGCCAACTGTTGCCACTGGAAACACCATGTCTATTAGCAGCAGCAGTGGGTCTGAAACACGAAAACCTAGGTCTGGATTCCAGCTTTGCCAAAATTCAGGGCTGGCCTGATCTGATTTTCCGCCTGTGAAAAAACAAGGACAGACATAGCTATAGAACCGAGGACTTTCATTCTCTGTGCTTTGCATCATTCTATGGAAAATGCCTGTATCTACACAGAAATAATGGCTGTTGGTTTTGTTGTAGTCAAAGTTGCTAAAAATCATCAGACAGAACACAGATTCACACATCAAAACCACACAGTCTCTCTGGTGTTTTTATACTGCTACCTCTCACCACAGCATTTTCATTCTATCCACTACTGAAGAGGAGCACAAATCATGCCTCCCTTCTACATAACTAAGATTGTTATGATTTTGTGTGGCAAATGGTTTGCAGTTGTAGGGGGCTTCAGGATTGCTAAACTGCATCTTCCTCTACATCTGATGCAACACTTCTGGTTTTATTCAGCTGTCCTATTTGCTCCACTTCGCTAAGTCCTTGGGAAAACGTTCGCATCTTCTTACCCAACGTCAACATCAGAGAACACTCCAGCTATGCCACTGGCTCCTGCAAGATGCCTGCAATCAGACTGGCCTGAAAACTGGTGGTCAGAGCACTCAGCATGAACAATCTCTCCATGAGCTGAGATGGAGCTTCCCTGCCAGAAGATAACCCCAAAAATGCAGATGGAGAAGCTCATCGTCAATATCCACTTAATGGAAAAATCTTAATTATAGATAGCTTTCAGTCCCAGAACAGTAGATGGGAACTTGAGATTAATTCCCCCTATGACAAAGTATGTGAACAATAACCAGAACTTGTAATCAATACCCAGAGGAGAGAGCATCCAAATTGTAACAGGGATTTGGGATTCATTCCCAGAGGGTGTAATATAAGATTTGGAACAGGTAGACTGGGATTAATTTTTGATTATGAAATATTTGAACTGCAATTTTCAACTTTTAATGAAGAGAGGATGTGGACACCACAATTAATATAATTTCTAAGTCTCTCCATCATATTTCAAGGCACAGATGACAGATCACAAACAGCTGTTTGGGTTGTACACAAGTTAATGTGGGAGTGCCACCTAAAGGAAAGTGCACTAGGATGGGACCCTGGAGAGGGCAGGCAAAGACCAAAGTTGCACTTACTCCATTTCTAATAAAACTTACTTATTGCAAACTCTGCCTCAAAAGTAATTATTCTGTGTTTGCTGACTCTACACAGATAATTGTAAGTCAGAAAACATCCGTATAGGAACACAGCTTTTCTCTTACAAAGGGAAAAAATATAAAGGTGTTCAGAGGAGAAATAAGTCTCACTCCGAAGGAAAATATCAAAATAGAAGTGCATAAGGTAAAAGATACAGAACCTCAGAATTCCTGAGGGAAGAATACAACCCAGGTTATTAAAGTCCCTTAGAACATAATAAAACTGCTAATTATTTGCCTAGAATAAAGATAACAAGCGAGCTGTGAATCTTCCTCTTTTCTGTTAGTTTCTACAAAATAATTTTCCTTATGTCTTCCTCACAGGCCAATGAGTAATTTTAATGATTATGAGCTGCATCTGTAGCCATGTAAGACAAGGCAAATTTCCTCTATCTGCATATTTTGCCATTTATGAGTTAATGTAACAAACTAATGTTTCAGGATGGAGGTTGATCATTGCAGGGGTCAGAGAAACTGGCCTCCACGTCCAGTGTTCAGTATTGCTCAGCTAGGTAAATGCAGTAGCCAGAAGGAAAACATCTTGCCCCAAAAACACTTGATAGTAGCTGCTTCAGAAACAGGACTAAAGATGAGATGAACCAAACGCCTGCTTCGGCTCAACAAATATTTATTCCTGATTCATCTTTTTAATCTTATAAAATATTTAAAATGTGCTCTGAGTTTCAGAACTTGAAGATTTACTTCTTCCATTTTACATCTGTTGTGCAACACTTTGGGGTCTTTCACTGAAAAGAGACAAACCAGCTGGAGATCCCTGGGAGACCACTCCTTTCCCTTTATGCCTTCAGACCCACATCTACCCAAGGATCATTTCCTAAGCCTCCAAAATTATATATAAGTGTGCTGTCTCTGCCATACCCTATTAATCATAAACTTCTCCTCATTTCATTTCAGTATTAAACTCATCTTGTTCAAATCTCTAATTTTCCACACTGACAGAGGAGTTCTCTATACATCATCCAGCTCTATTTCCTAGATATGTTCAGAATTACAAAATTCATTCAAGCCCATCTGATCTCTTCTCACTGAACCTTCTGCCTTCCACTGACTGACAGAGAAGAATTAGCCTTCCTCCTGTCAAGTATACATCTTTTCCCTACAAAAGTATGAGAAAACACATCCAAACACAGCCTGTGACTCAGCTTGCCCTTGTACTCGTGTCTTTGCTCTACAGAGCAGTCAATTTTATGGAGCTGCAAGTCTCATTGATATAACATCAGACAGACTACTAATATTTCTAAAGTAAAAACAGCTGTAGCATTGCCTACATGGCAGGGAACCTCATACTGAAAGCAGCAATATGGATGAAGTGGTACCATCAGCACCCCTCATTCTAGTGGAGGCAGGAAGTCTCACAATGAAGTCATGCTGTGGAGTGACACTGCTAAGCCTAATACATCACAGGTCATTTTAAGTCATTAAAAAGTAAAAATTGCCAACCACAATTATCCTCAGTGATCCTATCTAATATTAAACCCAGATGCAGATCTCGGAGTTGGGAAGAAAGATCGCATCAGATATTCTCTGTTCCTTCCCTGCTGCAGCAATGTCATCCATCTCATTTCTAACCCAGTGTCACAGCTTCTGTCCATTTGCACAAGACTACTGCAGAGCTATGCCAGCAGAACAAACAGAGGTACTGGTGTAGCAAAGAGGAGAGGAGACCAAAAGAGCACTCTAGCCTCTCCTTGCCTTTTTTTGGTGAGTCAGGCATTCAGCAGAAATGATAATGCCTCTCTCAGAAGACACATCTCACAAGAAGTTTGGTGCTCCCCAGCTGGGAACAGCCCAGTCCCTTTTCCCACCTAGGGTCAGGTATTATTGCTCTGAGAGGTTATGGCTCCCAAGCAGTAAGCTTCATCCTCACAACATGACTCAGGAACCTGTAGCTCCCACATCCACATAAAGGCTACACCAGCTTTTCTGGCAAATTAATCAAAGTAGCTAGGGGAGGGGACTTGGAGTCACACAGACTCCATCAGGGCATGGTGTCACATCAGTCACTTTACCCATTTCTGCCTCAGTAGCCCCAAGTGTGAATTAGTTTTTGGCACCTACAAGTTAAGAGGTTGGTAGCTTTAGAAGCACTGTGTGTTAGACAGACAGATTGATATTTAATTTTAAAGCTCACTCTCTGTTCTACTCTACTTTTGCTGATTTGAAAGAAAACAGACTCTGTTGCAGTATTTTTTGACTAAAAACCTGTACAAGAAATTAAGTTGCAGTCTTTCACAACCAGAATCTGGAAGGGTGTCCCATTGTAATATTTTCAAAGAGAAGTTGTGCATGCAGTATGTATGTGCATATGGTGTTTATGAATTGTTTTTTAACTTTAGATATTTTATTCATTTTTCCACATGGTACAAGTAGAACACACATCTTTGTTGGACAGACACCAATACAGTAACATAGCTTTAGATTTCAGGCATTCAAGACTCAGTGGGACAAAAGGCTACCCTATCTTCATGCCAGGACATCACATCCTGAAATTAGGATGCATGCCATCAGGCACTCAAGAGCTCACTGGAGATACTCAGCCCTTGGTACATTCAGTTATACTAAATGAAGGAAACTGTAACCACTTACAGTTATTCCATACAGAGATAAGGACCATGAGAACTCTGTCTTGGCATAAAAACATCCTATTTTGATTTCACTGTATTGTGGGATCTGCTGTTATCCACAGTTTGTGGACTTCATTTCTTTTCTCACTTGCAGTATGCACACTGCCACCATAGTAACTTCAGTCATAACAAGGTTCAGTAAAGCAGCAGGAAGTAGATAAGGGATGATACAACCCCCCACCCCAAACAACTAGCTAGAGCTTTTTAGGACAGAGGCAGAAAGAGCTGAGATGCTACTGATGCCTGCATCCCTAGCCCTCACAGTCAGCAACACGAAGTTCAAAATCCACTTCTCGCATCTAAGCTGTGTGCATGCTGCTCTCACAGAATATGGAAAGCATATTCCCTAGGATAACTGCCTGTCTAGACTCAGAAGGGTAGTTTACTGCTCAAAGTCAGATGAAATGCAAGTGTAAACAGCTTACCTTCAGACCAAAAGAGTCTGCCCTGCTACTGCAGACTGCCACGTCTAATAACTATATAAACCTTGTTTATTTAATTTCAAAGCTGCTGTTTCATTTAAGCCTTACCACGCTCCCAGGAATCATAGGCTGGTGGCATTTAAGAAGGAGAGGCAACGATTTAATTGATTTTCCAGGACAAAGCTAGGTCCAAAAGCAAAATAAAGTTTCCTTTGTAAAGAATGGAAATAATAATATAACTGAGTGCTTTTTATAATTCAACATGGTGAACCATCATTCTGCTTAAAAATAGGTAAAGAAGGGACAAATTAGTTCAGAGAAAACAAATAGATATTAATTCTGTTCCCACTAGTAATTTAACACCCTTGCACCCCAAGGTCTCAGAAACACTAAGTGCCAAAAATACACACTACCTGGAAAAAAATTAGGATAAGGGAAACAAAGATTAACATTTATGTGAACTTGAGATGCTTTGGTTTTTAGATAGCCAGACCAAAATGCCTACGCTGGGTATCTACAGCACACACAACTAATGATTCTTGTTCATCGTCCTACTGAAAGTCTCTTCCTGTGCCTGGCTTAAATTTGAGGTTTCTTGACAAGCTCTAATGAATGGTTAATCTCGCTCTCCTGATAAAAAGCAAATGCTCTCTGACTCCACTCTTCTCTTGAAGCAAGCCCATATGGATGAAATATATAAACTTCTGTCAGTGCAACTGCTGCTCTGTGTATCACTTAAATCTTCAAATAAAAATGGGGCAATATTTTGGGTGGGTTTTTTTGCTCAGGTGCATCAAGTCCCACTGCAGGGAAGTTCAGCTTTGCTCTCCCAGGCACAGAGCCCTCTCCCCGCACCCATCCCCTCTCCCGCTGTGAGAGCAGCCAGGCAGCCCCGGGGCTGCAGGGAGCAATTTCAGCGAGGTGCGGTATATAAATAGGAGATAGGCTGTAGGCTTGTGGATCGCAGGTGGCACAGTGCATTTATCTTCACATGAGCCAGAAGCCACTATCTACAGCTTACGAGTGGGAAAGGTCAGGTATGTCAGCTATGATGGCAACAAACAGCCTCACTAGCAAGCGCAGGCATATTCACCTTTCGCTGCTCACAGCCGGCGGATGCCTCCCGAGCCGGAGAGGAGCACCTCAGCCCCAGAGCACCGGCTACCTCCGGGCACGGTCCCGCTTTGGCTTGGGGCTCCTGCGCCTTCCCCTGCCTGTCAGGAAAGTGCCACCAACGGTGAGGGTGGTGGCTAACGGGGGTATTTTGGAACTGCTCTCTTCTGAAGCCACTGAAGAGATTTATTTATAGGCAAGAGGGATGAAAACACGAAGTACATAGAGGGGGGCCCGTGGGGGGAGGGTTGGTTACTGCCAGGCAGTAATTTCAGTCTGAAGTTCCTATGACTTAAATAGCCACTTGAGCTCTGCTCTTGCAGTTTATGATGTCAATAGAACCCCTAAATGAAATTACAGCCTTCTGATAAGCAGCGGGGTAGCTTTTCTTCACCGTGTAATATACGCGGCCGGGAGAAATTGCACTATACACCGAGTTTCACTAAAGCAGAGTTTATCACAAGAATGTTCCCACTAAAATATGATTAGGCTTCTTGTTTGCTGGATAACACAAGCTAATGAATCAGGGTGTGCGTGACAGGCGTGTTTTGTGAATGCAGACACATACCCTGAGGTGAACTGGGCACTCCACTGCCTCAAAGCACCAGCTATTTCATTTCCACCGTAATTTGCACCTGCTTTGTTTTGCCAGCAGCACAGACCCATGCTAGCTCTGGAACTTGCCTCGGCTCCAGGAACAAGAAGCACGCACAGAGGAAAAAGCAAACAAGGCAGCAAGAGGGGGATCTATGCACTCTATTTACAGGCTTTTTTCCCTAAAGTACACCTGAGCCTGGCTAAATCTGATCAAGTTTTCCTTTCCAGTAGCCCTGTGAGGGCAGGAAAAAGTATTTCCATTTTACGAGTGGGTGAGACATAGACAAGAGGTACAGATCACACAGCAACACATATTCAGAACTCCTAAAGCTTATTCCATTTCCCTGCACTCTCATTACCCTTCCCAGCCCAGGAGAGGAAGAAAAACTTTCATTTAACCATTCATGTACCTTGTTATATTTTTATCATCTCGCTGAGGACGTGGCTTAATTGTTCAAAGGCTCCACGTTACAACACAACTCTGCAATTGATAATTACCAATCTGTGGTTAGCAGCTGCTCTACCTCAGCAACTTGCAGATTCCTTTTCCTTTCATAAACTTCTCCTGTCATATGACTTACTTCAAAATCAAGTTTCACTTTCTTTTCTGATTTACAGGAAGAGATAGTAGTGCTGTTTCAGTGTTCTGACCCTGGAAAACAAACTTGTTCAACTTCTAGAAAAGATAGGCTTAAAATATATTTTAAAAAATCACATAAATAAAAATCAGAATACCTAAAAATGGGTAATGTACTCAAAACAAGGCAGTTGCTTTTATGTACTTTTACTGCAAAAATTGTCTCTGGATAGAGCTTAAGTTCTTGTACTTCTGAAGTGTCCCAGTACCTATGAATCTGTGTACTTTTATCATTACATACTTTTCTGTGCTTTGTTCTTATCTGATGCTGTTAACAGTAACAAAACAACAAGCACATCAAACAAAACTGTTGTGCAGAGAAGAGTGGTTTGGATTTTGCTACATAAATATATATTCTCTTCCCCCAAAGTATAAGCTGGTGGTTTGAGCATGAGCAAAAAACTACCATTTTCTTTTTGCTTGTGTCAGGTAAGAGGTGACACCTTTCCCACTTTATCTATGGCTGAAAGAGGGAGATTTAACTCTGCCTATAAAGTACTTTGAGATTCCTAGTTGGAAGGGATGCTTGAAGCAAACAGTGCATCTATGAAAGAACGACCATATGCATTCATTTCCATTGCTTAAAGCAACTATTTTAAACTATCACACAGTAGATAAAGATGCTACTACAATAACAAGAGAAGTTATCATTTTGCCACCCCAGAGTGTTTAAACAGACAGTTAAAACATCATTTGAAACCGTAGAATTTCACTCTAATTATTTTAGACCATAGACAAAGCATTGTAACCTTGGGCTACAGTCAATAAGCAGTTTTTACCATAATAAGAAAGAAAGACTAAGAAAGACTACCGATTTTCTCCACATTGCTGTACATAAATACCAACAAAGACAAGTTCCCTTGCTACCACAAGAACTTGCAGAATAAATACATTAATTAAATAATTTAAACATCGAGAGGTTTAGAGCAGCACAGACTCTTAAAAAAGAGATTAAACATTGTTTTGCCTTCTTGGTGAAGGATGCCAGAGTGACTGCCCTTGACTTCAGTATATCCAGAGAATAAGTGTTATACAGGCAGAAGTTAGAAGTTTCAGACATTTAGCACTGTGCTTTGAGAACTTTCCATTTCAGAAGTACTTATGTCTTTCAGACTTACACTGCCTGGAGGGAGAAAGTAAATCAGAGATAAGCTTCAAAGATCAGACCCAAAAGTGTGTGTGGGCGTTCAGTATAGCCCATTTAGAGAAAAGAAAAAAAACCCATTATGTTTCTATCTGTGATGTGAACTGCCTGAAAGTTTGGGATGTTCTGATCTGTCAGCTGCTTTGAGTACACTGCAGAAAGGTGAAGCAACAGCCAAGTCAGGATCTTAACATCAATTTAGTCAAAAGCTGGGACCATTCAGAAGGGGCCTTTGATGTCTGTAAAGGTTATTTCTGTGTGTGTGTAAGACTCTTTACTGTGGGATCAGCCAACTTAATTGCGGGTTTTGTTAAGAGCTGCTGATTTAGTTTAGGTTCAGAGAGAGGTTCCACAGCACCAGGGAACGAAGAGAAAGAGCTAACCCTCACTGCTCAGTGCTGGAAAAGGTCTGTGGTCAACTAAAGGGTTTCTATGTGAAAAAGAGGAGTTCATAGGGGTTTTTTTATGGTTCTAACACAAAACCAGTGAAACTCGGAGGTTTTGTCTATCTTCTGCTTTAATTTTTCAGGCTTAGTCAAACCTCAGGTTGAATCTGAAGCAGGGGGAGGGCATGAGAACCCCCACATGGATCACAACCAACAAAAGCATTCACAAAAATTGCCAAGCAGTAAAACTACTTATTGGTTATAAGAAACAGCAAATAATTTAACTGGATGAGATTTGATACTGAGCTCAGTTTTGAAGTCAAAGTCAAAACCTCCACAAGCTCCAGTGAAAGACCACTCAGTGCCAGCCTTTATGTACTGTCTGTGACTTGCACAGGGCATGAAACCTGGGGAAAGGTGACTGGACTGCTCTGTATGCCACAGGTGACAGCAGTATTTGGAGAGGGGCTGTCTCCCTGGGGTCAGAGAGGCATGCTTAGTGATACACCTGCTGAATGAATCCAATTCAAAAGCAAGACAGGGGTGAGAAGAATGCTTTCTACTTAATATCCCATGTGAGATACATTGGTGTCATTAAACATCTTGTTCTTTTACCAGGGACATGTTTCAGAGAACAGGATAATACCTCAAAATACAAATATTTTGACTGCTATGCTGTGTTTCTTATATGCCTGCTTTGTTAAGAGCAGAAAATGCTAGTCAAGAAATGATTCATTTCTTCAAGACAGATAATAGGGGAGGTGATGAAGGATGAATGGAACAGCCCACACACTGCCCTGGCCTCCTCCTGCACTACAGCAGTGAAAGATTAACAAAAGTGATACATTTAGCTGGGCAGTAGAGGACAAAAGGAGATCCTGGGCAATCTGTACCTGGGACTAAAGATGTACATCCTACTCCTTTTTCTTTCACTAGATTTCCCATGCAGCCACAAGCAAATCTCTGCCGTTTTCTGCACCTCAGCAGCTGGAAATAATTCTGCCCAAGTACCTTGACGTTGACTGAGACACCCAATTCTTTAGTATTCAAGATTTTGTATATAAAGTGCTCCAAACTACATTTTTTTCTGATTGCCAGTTCCCCATACAGACAACAGAAGTGAGAGAGTTAAAAAAAAAAGAGAAAAATATTAAAAAATCCAGTCTTTCCCTCCTTTCCCTCCCCCTCAAACGGACCAGCAGCCTATAAACCAACTAGTTCTTCAATTCCCAGAGGTGCCTTCCACAGAAGCATTTTCTTTTACTATGCATCCACTGTAGAGTTTCTTTTCTGCTTGGCTGGGCAATCAGGTATTCAGAGCATAATGTAAATGCTCAGAACACAGAAGCACGAAAACTTGCCAGACAGAAACTCCAAGCGAAGGATTAACATTCCCCCCCCCTCCATGCCCGTGCCCATGCCCATGCCCATGCCCACTCCCAGCCCGTTTCTTCCTGCTCCCTCTCGCCCTCCCCTCCCCGCCGCAGCGGCCTGCCCGCGGCTGCCCCGCCCGACCCCCTCTGGCGGCG